>JAGDYQ010000007.1:12280746-12447589 GCA_021962125.1 Bulinus truncatus
AATGGGCCTCATGCGTGACAGACCTAATTATAGGAACATAAATGCATAATATTAGACAGGTTTTATAATTAGGTCAAAGGTCAGACACATGTAAGCTGCGTTTTGTATTCCCTTATAAAACACCAGTCTACCTTGCAACAAACTGTAACAGCTAGTTTCTGTCGGCGATATTTGCATAGAGAGGCTATATCAGGTAACAGGCAGATAAAGTTCACAGGAAATGTTCAGCGCTGACTGTGTGCTCTTGTTGGCCAATTGGATTTAATTTAAAAAAAAATATAGCAAATAAAAGTTTCTGACAAGTTTTTCCTCTGGACATTCATTTTAAAAAGCTGTAAATAGTTGAGTCACGTCTATTTAGGTTTTAACTGGCTTTCGAAAATTCCGAAAATGCGAAATCGTTTCAAGTAGCGTTACTTTGAACTGCGTTACTTGCATTAGGACCAGGAACTTGCTGGCCTATTAAGACGCGAAAAGAATTAGACATGGGCCTGCTGGGTAGGGGAAAATATGAATCACATCATCACATGTCATTAAAGAGACGGGTGGCCGAGTCGTGTAGATGTTCGACTGTCGACCTGAGGGGGCCCTGGGTTCGATCCTCGGTGATAGAAAAGGTGATTTTTCCAGATCCTGGGGAAAAGGATAGTTGAAGTCCCACAAGTCCACCCGAAGCTTTTAATGGGTACCTGGACTTAAGTTGTGGAAGTAAAGGTGGCTGTACAAATCACTTCACTATGCCGAGGATACATAAACAGATGAACTATACACTTCATCTGCCCCGTTGGCCTCTTTGGGGTTAAGAGAACATTATTACTAAATATGTCATGGTAAAAGTTATTAAATGCGCTGCAGCTCAAAAAAAAAAACAATGCAAATAAAATCATAGTGGGTTTCCATATTCTCGGTAGTGTATGAAGTAAATATCCATTTCTCCTCTCGAAAAGATCGAACCAGCGACAGTCGAGACACTTTACCACACGACCACTTGTCCCACCCCGACTCTCCCCGGTAGCTATTAGCAGAGATAACATGGTTTTTAATGACTTCTGCGTCGAGGCATAGCTTTTCATGTGTCGTCTCGCTCTTCCATGATTTAAACTAAAACCACACTTTTTAAGTGGTATTACCTATATACAAACCAGTGAGAAACAGAAAATACAACAAAAAAAGGAAAGTAAATTAGAAGAAAATTTAAAAAAAAACATTTTCTAGGAAGAGAAACCATCTGTACAAGTAATTTTTTTTTAATTAACCAACAGGACAGGTGTAGGAGTGTTTACATACATAGAACGCAATGAAATGTCAAAAATGATGCCTCGAAAAATGTGCATTCTTTGAATTCATATATGGTGTGCAAAACAAAATCCTGGTAACAAGACAGAATAACCTTTACAACAGTTGAAGCACAAACACACACACAGACACATTCATACAATACACACAAAAAATCATGACGTAAATATTATCTAACACAAGAAAAATGTTCAAAAAAATAAACTTTACCCCAGAACTTTTTTTCATATAATCCGATTCCTGATGTGGACAAAGTAGGAGTGAAAATATAAACAGATTCAAAACTTTGTTCAAACTGGCTTTTATTGCTATGTTTTCGCGGTCCGCTCGCGTGACAGCAAGTCGCGCGCCCCATGGAAGGAGAGGCAACAACACAAGAGAGGGTAATACAGTGTTGTACTATCGATTCTAGTTGTTTTATTCTCAGTAATGTCCCCCTTGTTTATCGTGCGCTCGCATCACAAATCGTGGGGATAAGTTGACTTCACACTTCTGAAAAGAAGAAAGAGTAATTTGCTTCAATGTGCGTGAGTGTGTGGGGAGGGTTTCTCAGTGCATTGTGTGCATCTTTAAGTTTTGCTCGAAGTGCGCCTGTATTTTTTTGTCCTTTTAATTTCTCATAACACGCAATAACAGCGTCTTAAACTGTCTACAAATGACCAAATACATTGCGTACAAATGACCTATTACCAAGTATACAAATGACCTATTACACAGTATACAAAACACCTATTACACAGTATACAAAACACCTATTACACAGTATACAAATCACCTATTACACAGTATACAAATCACCTATTGCAAAGTCACCTACAAACGACAGCAGATCATCATGAAAATTCGATTCCAACACTCATAGCATCATCTTTCCTCATCCCGTGACAAAGACCCTTGTTGGCCCCTGCATCAAGGGTGCAGTGGCGCCCTAGCGCTTGGAGATTTTATAACTTTCGTTGTTACCTAACTGTAACCGTTTTGTTCCAGGCCCAGCATTTAACACTCGTCCTAGGCCCCGCATTTGACACTCGTCATAAGTCCAGCAAAAAAAACTCTCACCCTAGGCCTTGAAAAAAACTTTCACTTCCCTCGGCCCCGTATTTGAATTTCGCCCAATTCTCCGGGCTTGATGCTAAAGCCGACTCTCAAAGATGGGAGCTTACATCCACAGCCATTCAAGATGAGAGCTTACATCCACAGCCATTCAAGATGAGAGCTTACATCCACAGCCATTCAAGATGGGCGCTTTACATCCACAGCCATTCAAGATGGGAGCTTACATCCACATCCATTCAAGATGGGCGCTTACATCCACAGCCATTCAAGATGGGAGCTTACATCCACATCCATTCAAGATGGGAGCTTACAGTCACAGCCATTCATATGTTCTTTTTTTCAAAGAAGAAAACTCGCGATTTCATTTGATAACAAGAAATATCATCGAGTGATAATCATCTTCACAAGCTGTGGACACATACCAAGAAGGCCTAATGAGAAACATGAAAGAACAGATTTGGATGTGAAATGGGTCAGCAATGTTTTGTCAACTAACACGACCAATTATTTACATTTTTCCTTAATAAGTTGTTATTATAAATGCACTGATTTGGTGTTAATAGAAACGTTCCATATTGTAGCTCTATCCAATACTCCATAATGTTAAATGTGGTGTCAGCAAAACTCTGCCCCTTGTTTGAACAACACTTCTTCCCTATCTTGTTGTACTTGGAGGTGGGGCAGTTGGTAAGGTGCCACGGGAAGGGTGGGGGGGGGGAGTCGGGAGATCTCGGTGATGCCTTGTACATAGCCTAAGGGAAAGAACGGCGGACATAGTGGAGTTAGATTTCACTGGAGCTATTCCAGTGTGAAACCAACAGCTTAGCCATTGTACAGCTATCACTTGTGAATGTTGGTAAATAATATTGTAAAAAAGAAAACAGGGGGAGGGGGCTCCACACTGAATATTAGTTTTAATTGGCATAGTTATCATTTTATATGGACTTAAAATAGTTGATTGCATCTGTAAAATACAGCAGCGGGATTTAATGGCGGTCACCACACAAGTGTGTGAAGTCTCTGTCAGGATGGGATGAAATATCTTAGATCCTATAAACCACTAATGGGACGGTTTATATAATGCCCTTCTTTCATCCCTACCATAGCCAATAGTGCAATGGCCATAGAGGCCCACACGGGAGATATATCGTGGACGGACATTAACCATGACCTGAAATATCCACTAGTCTTCACCGGAGATCTAACCAGGGACCCTCAGGTTGATAGTCGACGAGCGCTTTACCGCGCCACCATCCGCCCCCATTGCCACCACGATTTGCACGCCCGGGGGGGGGGGGGCATGACATATATAAATGCCTCAGGACAAATCAGGTTGTTACGTATTTGCTCCCTTGGACCAGTATTATGGTGGAACGGTTAAAAAGTTTGGCCACCACTGCATTAAAACATTATTGACGCCATTATTCTCATTGCGTCATTGTAGTCTGCTGTGGGGAAGGGAGACTATAAGTACTGTCACGTTAAAGCAGATAGACGGCCTTAGAATTACTGACAACTGAATGAATGAGAATCGTAACTGTAATCTAGATATGTACCAAACACTATCCTATAGCGGGCAAACAGTATTTCGCTTTAAAATGCGTTTAGATCTTTTTTTTTAATGAAGTTTTAAAATGGGTATTTTCATTTTTTATTGAAAACTGAGTCGGGTTTATTAACTGTGACCAAGGCCGTAGCCGGTGGGGGGAGGGGCTATGGGGGCTGCAGCCCCCCCTTTCCCCCCCCCCCCCAATTAATTCTAAAATCAAATTTTATTATAAAACTAGTTGCAAGTACCCGGCTTTGCCCGGGTTTAAAATAAGGTTTTCTGTTTACCTTTTGTTTTCTCCCTACCCCCCTCTCTCCCTCCCTCCCCCCTCTCTCTCCCTCCTTACCCCCTCTCTCCCTTTCTCTTTCCCTCCCTCCCTTTCTCCCTCCCTCCCTAACTCTCCCATCTCCCTCTCTCTTCCTATATCCCTCCCTCCTTCTCTTACCCCCGTCCCCCCCTCTCTCCACCTTCCTCCCATCCTCCCTCCCCCCCTCTCCCTCCCTGCCCCTCTATATCTTTATCTCCTCACTCCCTCCCCATCCTCTCTCTCCCTCTCTCCTTCCCTCCCCTTTCTCTCACTCCCTCCCCTCTATCTCCCTCCCTACTCCCGCTCTCCCCCCTTCCCTTTCTCTTTCCTTCCCTCCCTTTCTCTCTCCAACCCTCCCTCTCCCTCCCTCCCTCCCGCTTAATTTCCCTCCCTACCACCTCTCTCCCTCCCTCCCCTCCTTCTCTCCCCCTCTCTGCCCCCTCCTTCCCTCTCCCTCCCTGCCCCCTCTCTCTTTATCTCTCTCCCCCCTCCCCTCTCTCTGTACAATTAAACGTCAAATTCTTAAATAAACAGAAAACCTTATTTTTAATCCCGGGCAAAGCCGGGTACTTGCAGCGTGAAAAAAAAAACAACAACAATATTTTTTTTTCCCGTCCCTAGCCCTTTCTTCTCCGTCCGTTCAATTACACATTCACTTGGTGCGCGATTTTTATTTATAGTGAAGGCGATACCATACCGTGAATACTTTAATATAGTAAAATACTAAAATAATTAATTACAATTAAACTACGCATTGAGATTGTATTAATAATGTTAATAATGTCACAGAAACATTTTAATTAACGTATTTCGGTTTATTAAAGTGCACCTTTAATTTTAATCTTCCGAATACATAAAACGATAGGTAAATAGATATGACTATTGATTTCATCATGTTTACAATTGGAGTTTCCGGGAGTTACCCCTCTTTTAAAAATGTATCATAGGGAAATGACGTCACAGAGGAATTTTATCTATGGCGCCGTCGAGATTACTTAAATATAGTAAAATACTAAAATAATTAATTACAATTAAACTACCCATCGAGATGAAACAAAACATGTCATATAACCTTTCCCATGTAATTATGTGTATGTGTAACAAATTTCACGTTATTTGGTTTTCTGGATCTTGAGTTATAAGGGAACAGACAGACAACAAATGCGTCTTATAAGTTATACTTCTTTATCACTTCTTATATAAAACTCTCTGCACAGCCCCCCCCCCCAAAACCGCACAGCCCCCCCCCCAAAACCGCACAGCCCCCCCCCCCAACAAAATCCTGGCTACGGCCTTGACTGTGACTCTCTCTCTCTCTCTCTCTCTCTCTCTCTCTCTCTCTCTTTTTCACCGCCATACCCTTCCCCTTTCATTGAAGACTTCAGATAAGATAAGTAAGCTCTACTTATATATATATAACCAATGTTTAATTTCATTGTGCCATATTGTGGTGATAGTTGTTGATGAAAAATGAAACTTTTCATTCTCGTTAGTTGTGTCCTGTCCTGCCTGGTGGTTACAGGTAAGTAAGAATATAATTGAATTTATTTTACATTAATATTATCATTGTATTTTACAACGAAAGCAAATAATAAATTACAAGTACACTTATTAAAACCATATATAATCATATGAAATATCTGTTTAAAAATTAATTTCCAAAAATAATATATTAATGTACTCATTCAATCATATAGACACAACGTTCTATTTTAAGTATATTTTGATATGCCTAAAATATGTCAAAGCTATAATCACTTCAGCCATGATTATTGAAACTTTTTCCTTACAATTGTGTCGCTTTCTACAGTGTCTCTTGTTAGTTAGCAAAAGTGCCGTTACATATACATGCAAAAAATAAATGTTTACAGATCAATTGATTGAAAAATTTTAGATTGATGAATTGTGCATGGTTGTGCAATTTTTTTTTTTTTTTGTTTTACTTTCCTGCAGTTAAGTGTGCCGCTATCGACCCTAACCTTTCAACTACCACTCAGGTTTGTTCATAATTAATTCGTGTTAAACTTTTTTTTCCCTTTACTATCAGTGAAAGTGACATTGATTAGATAAGTGTCTTATTACAATTTGTTGTCTAAACTGGGTTTATTGTAAAACAGGGCTTTAACTTTCCACGTATTTTTTTTTTTGCTATCATCAGTGCCCTCATTGTGTGTTTAGGGGCCGTAAATAGGCACCTAAGGTATATTTAGCGGCCCTAGTCAAATTTGCCTGAAAGGGACATCTTAAAATCAGATTCAAAAGACATGTATACTGGAAGTGGGCCTTTTTGGGCATTTGCCTAGTTTGCCTATAAAAATAGCTCTATATTTTGTGAAATGATACGTAAAATATTTTTTTTTCAATCCATCTTATTATACATTTTAATACACTTAACACATTTAACGATTTTTGTAAGTATTTGTAACCATTGAAGAAAAAATGATTTCATCGAAATTGAATTCAACCAGTCCAAGTTGCATTGTTTTGTTGTTTTTTTTAAGATGTTTTGAAGTTCTTATTTTATTTATTTATTTTTACTAGGTGTACATCTGTAAGAGTCATTCCTCAATTCGGAGTAGTCTGACAATTTGAAGGTTAATTACCTCTGTTGGAGTAGTTCTATATTTTAAGATCCACTCACTCTGTTAGGCCTATAGCAGCTATCATATTATAACTATGGTAGCTCCACATCTTTAAGATTCACTTCCTTTGCCTCAAACAACACTATGATGTTTATAATTGGAATAAACATAAGCGTGTAATTAGCTTGCACTAAACTTACATTTTACCCCATTATTTCATTCATTTCCATTTTTTTGTATCTTTCTTGGTTGTATTTGCAGTCAAGTACCACTGTGGTCACCTGTCCACGTTTACCTTGCCCGTGGACCGGATTCTGCACACAGACTGAACCAACCTATTTCTTCTACCATGGCGTGAAATGCCGAGGGTGTGACCAATGCATCAGTTAACCAATCAGACATCTCTTGCAGATGCCATATTTAAAAAGAAAACATTCAGTCAGAAATCTCTTGCAGATGCCATGTTTAAACAGAAAACATTCAAAATAAATTTTGATATTTTTCTGTAGATTTTTCTTTTCTTTTTCACATTGTTTTATGACACATTTCACATTAATAATAATGTAAACTAGAAATAAAACATTTTGTAAATAAAAAAAAAAAAAGATAACTACAATCAAACTAGTGAGACTTGGTTAATTTTAATTAATGGAGCACATCGCAAGGTCTTCCTTAACCGCCGTTAAAACAATTAATTATGCTAATGACAGTTAAATGACACGGCCTTCAGACCTTGATCAGGGTTACCGCAAGAAGGTGCAACCAAGTCACATGTTGGGGGCTCCATGAAGTACAGTAGAGTTTTTGGTGTGATCATAAGGTCTCCTTATCAGGGGGCCAAATCAACTGGCGTCAGCCATTCCCGAAATGTGTTGTTTTTACTTAAAGTGGTCCTATGAGAGAATACTAAACAAAGTTCGATTTCACCAAATATTTTACTCATATGTTCTCAAGTCCAAAAATAAATAATGATTTCAACAAGCACCTGATTCTTTCAAAACAACTATATAAAGTGAAACGCCCTAATGGAACATTTAATGCGGCCGTCAGATATGAAAATATTGTGCACCCCCCCCAAGACTAAACGAAACTGCTTGCAACAGCTGGCAATTCCTGCTTTAAAAAAAAAAAAGTCATGTAAACGGTAGTTGTGATGAGGAAGATTGGTTTCGACCAGAAATCTACATATCAGGTAGCGACGCTAGTGTGAAAAAATCAGCTTTGTCGCGTTGAGCTTTAATTCTAAATTCTCCTCTTGTTTCTTGTTTGATAGTTTTTATTTTTTGTGCACCACTTAATTGAACCCATTTTATCTTCGTCGTACGACTTTTAAAATACAGAAATAAAATGTCCAGCTACATATATTTGTGTTTGTGTGTGTGTGTTGTGTATACATTATTATAAAAATATTTTTAAAAAATACAATTTATTAATTGATTTCTAATTAAATAATCCCAAATGTATTGATGCTTCTGAATCATTCCCTTTATTTGAAAAAAAAAGTTTTTTTTTTTAATTTCGTAAGCATTGTTGTTTCTGAAATACTCTTAAAAAATTCTCGTTAAATATGTTTAGCCAAAAAAAAAAACTTATATGAGTTTAAATCCTTTTTTATCTTAAGATGCTGAGTTGAAAAAAAAATGATTTCTGACATACATGTTGTAGATTGTGTGACATGAGAGGAAATTATAATATTTTGCCTTTTGAACAAAGGATTTTAAAAATACGCAACAAAAATAAATAATTGACTAAATAGCAAGAGTTGTCATCGAAATAGTCGTATCTTGACTTTGAGGATGTTTGATGTTCTTAAAGCAAGAATGAAAGGAAGTGCAATCAACATAACTAGTCAACTAGTAGGCCTAATTGAATAAACACTAATAAGCTAGATCACCGTGTATCCACGAAAAAAAAACAACTGTTCTTATATTTATCTTTACTGCACCAGTCAAATTATGTTCTTATTTTCAAGTTATAAATCTTTTAATTTTCATTCACAAAAATAAACATTTATTAACGCCCAAGAATCAAATTTACAGTTGCAGTTAGAAGCTTTTTAGCTTTTTATCACCATAGATACATAAAACTCTTTCACTATCTTTACGGAAGTTAATTGTTGGTGCAAATTTTGCCAATCTTGTAAAATCACGGTAGCTATTATTTTCTTGAGTGGACTCTTTTATTCGTATCCGTCACTAACAAGTTACAATCTGAAGTTGATTTAATCAAGGATAAACATGTTAAGCACAGGAAAATAGGCCTACTCTTTATCAACAGTTTTTAATTCATTTTTTTATTATTAAGCTATACATTTAATTATTCCAATAATTTTATGTAATACATTTGATATAAATAAATTAAAAAACGTTTTGTGGTGCTCTTTTTTCTCTTGATGCCCTTAACAAGTGATGATATTGTTTATAGGTTAATCCAATACTGAATATACCCACTTATCAAGCCTGTATACATTCATAAATTTATATAAATTATCACTATGTGATATTAATGCATGGGGCGCAACTCATTTGTTTTTGTGTAGTTTCCAATAAGGGGAACTACTCTATAATTATTATTGAAGTTTTCAACCGGAAGAGCAGAGCTGTCTTTCTTTTTTGTGCTGAAAATCCTTAGCGAACAGGTAACACAGTGTCTAAAATACAATCCTTCGTCATCTTTGAAATTGAATAATATTTTTAACAATATTGTAATTAATACATATTAATATTGTGCAAACGATCTGACAGTAAACTATTTTTCTTTATAAATGACTTGAATGTTTGAGAACGATACATTATTAGAGCGTTATCGAAAAATGGAGGTCTATGACTAAATATACAGAAAAACGTAGCGAGATCATTGAAACTGTTCAGTATTTTGATGAACACTGTATCAAGTTAACATGTTTGTGTTTGGATATTTGTCACCCATTAAAGCCATATATTTCCTTTTTTTGTATACATTGATGTTAATAATCCCGTTCATACATCACACGCTTTTACGAAAAATCACAAGGAGTAGCATTTTTAGCTTAAAATTGTATATATTCAGAGAGATTTCGTGCTACAGAAGTCTATAAATCTATTGTATTTTAACGACTAGCCAATGTTGTTCTCATTTGCCTGTAAAATTAACAAACTTTTTACTTTTTTTATTTTTTGTGAAAACAAATGCTACAACAAGGAGTAGTTCATAAATAAATTTGGAACTTTCAACGTGCATTTTTTTTTTCGTCATTTAAATCATCCTGGCAACTAAGATCATACCTTAATGTGGTATGATTGTTAAACTTTTTATTTGATTCTAATTTTTTTGATTTGCAGAATGGGCATTCGCTACAAGCTAGCAGTTGGTCTTGACAAAGGCCATAAAGTCACTAAAATAGAGGGTGGAAGAAAAACAAGACCCACTCGCAGAAAGGGGGTATGTACATAAGCCTGATGACTGTAATTATTATACAATCGTCACCTAAATTGTGCATAGATTTGTTACTTTTATTGTATTTGTCACCTTTATTTTGCAAATGTTTGTTACCTTAATTGTATTTATACTTGTTACCTTATTGTTACTTTTTTCAATTTTAGAAAGCAACAAAGCACGCCAAATTCGTCAGAGACTTGGTAAGAGAGATTGCTGGATTCTCACCATATGAAAGAAGATGCCAGGAGTTGCTTAAAATTTCTAAGGATAAAAGAGCCCTTAAATTCTGTAAAAAGAGGGTGAGTTTTATGTTAATTCTCTGGCCTTTATTTTTTAATACTAATTAATATTAAACAAATTTTAATACAGTAAAATACCACTGTCCAACTTATTGTGACTGAAGGGCATATTTTTTCATTTTCTTCTCATCTCTACTTTTTTGGGTGATCATTACAGAATAAGGTTGTTTTAAAAAAGATGCTTTATATTGTCTAACTTAATTGGTAGAAAATAAGTAAACAAGGTTTAAAACGAACTAAACATCTTCCCAATTAGCCATAGACTTACATTTCCTGCCTTCCCAAGTTTAGGGGCAGAACTGTTTTTCAAATGTGACTTTTAAAATTTTTTACTAATTATAAATCAATAAAGTTTTGAACAGCATTTAAATTATCAGCTATGTTGAAATTGTAAAAAGAATTTTGAATCCCTAGCATATCTTAACTTTTCAAGCTTATAAGCTTAAGTCTTTATTTGTAACAAATATGAAAATTAATTTAGCCGAAAAACTTTCTACTTTGTATAAATGATTTGAAATGCTGACTTCATGGTATAATAGATTAAGTGTGAAAATTCTACGAAATTAATCACATTTTATGATGATGGTGCTGATGCTCAAAATTACACAAAAGAAAATTTTTGGTGGACTAATTGGACTATCTTAGTCTGAAAGTGAGCCTGATTGATTAAAGTTAGTGTACCTGGAGTTGATAGTCGGAAGCTTGTTATGCATCTACGCTTGATGCTTGGGTTTTTTTTTTTAATGTATTGTCTTTCATATTAAACTTTATTCATAATTCATTTATCTAAAACGTTTTAAGAGCTTAACTCACATGAAATATTACAAACATAATTTAGTTTTCCTGAGACAGGACTGAAAATTTTTATAGCAACTTATCATTTGGTTTTCAGTGTGGTATTTATTTAAATAAAGTTGTTTCAGGATTTACTGTTTAAAACTGTCGATGTATTTTATAAGTATCTAGAACTCTTTGTGAAATCTTCTAAAAGAGTGAAAATTCTACAAATTTAGTCAATGCATTTTCATACAATTTGAGATAGGTTGGATTTCATAGCCCACAGATGTATTTACTATGTCATTGAATAAAAGCTCATCATTGCAGTCTCTCTTGTTTTCCATTTTTGAGATAAGTGAGACATTACTTAACAATATTTTTTTTCTTGGCAGTTGGGAACTCACGTAAGAGGAAAGAGAAAGAGAGAAGAAATGCAAGTGTTGCTACAGAGAATGAGGAAAGCTCAACAGCAAGCAGCCAAATAAGTTTATTTTCAATAAATGTTTAAAAAAATTGATATTTTTTTTCTTCTTTTACAATTTAATAGTTTTTTTAAGACTTGTTTATGCTGTGGGTGCTTGTGCAATGAGAAAGCAGTATTTTTTAAAGTAGTCAAGATTATTATTGTGGGAAGGATTGCAGATTAGTGTAGATACTTGACTGTCAACCTGAGATTCCTTTGTTAAAGTCAAGAGAAATTTTTCCTGGTGAAATTTGTTAAAACACATCCCATAAGTCCACCTAGCCTAGATGGGTGTCTGACTTGGTGAGGTAAAGTCGGCTGGGCATTGTGTTCACCACATAATCCCAAAATATCAAGAGGTTATCGGAACAAATTCTACACTTCATATGGTCTGCTAGGGCTTAGTGATCTTAACCCTAAAAAAAGTCAAGTGAAGTGCTGTTGGGTCATGCAGTGAAAACTTTGTGGATTAACATTCAGAAAATTCTCCAGTAATTTTTAACTTGTTTCTGTTAAAAATAAAGAAATGCATATAATAGAAAAATAATTTGAATGTCATTTATCATAATTTAGGAGTGTTAGTTACCCAAAGTTAGTCAAAAGTAATTCTCTTTGTGAACTCAGAACTTAAATGCATTCATGAATAGAAGTACTCCCTGTTCCCAGAAACCACATGTTGGCAATCAAATTTGAAGTGGGTTTTGTTTTTCTTGTTTCAATTTCATCATAATGAATACATTTGAACTTATGTTCAAGCTGAATCTGTGTAGGAGTCATCTCAAAATTGGACTCATGGAAAGTATAAAAAATGACGTACTAACTACCATATCTACATCCCCCTATGTTCTGTTTTAATTGTTAAAAGCACAATTTATTTTTTTTTAAAAACAACTCTCATAAAAAGACTTTAACATCATATTTTATTTCAACAACAAATAAATTTCTAATGTTAACAGGTATAAAAATTAGAAGGCATTGTGAAACTATTGAATCTATCTGCATTAACTTGGAACACTATCATAGTGTTTTTCATTCAATATGAACATTTGTATGTCTTGTTACCAACTGGAATCCAAACTTTGCCCAGTTTTGCTAAATAGTCAATAAGTGATTGTATTTGGAGAAAGCAAAAAAAAAAAAACACCTGGTACCAAATGGAAAATATCACATTACAATTTATTTGCTTCAGCTTGGCAATTTTTTATTTACTAACGGTTGAGTCTCTCAATCTGGTCAGGGAGTAACAATTTGTTTTAAAATAAACCGTCGTCAGATGTCTTAGTAGCCTTTACGGATCACAAGGGGAGATACATTTAACATAGGGATGGAGTATCCAGATGAACTAATTTAAACTGTAAAATGATGTGATTGATAAATCATAGAAGCGCTAATTTTCCAAGGAAAAAAAAACCAAGTCCCTTTTTAGGCTGGCCTAATCCAGAGTGCAAATTAGACCAGAGAAAAAACAGGAACTAACATGGGCTAGAACTCAAAGCACGTCACTGCCACCAGAAGGTACTATCTGAAACCATTCAAGTCTTTTATATATATATTTTAAGATTACCCAGTATTTTAGAATGGTTTATTTGAAATTTAAGTTGTCAGCTTTGCTGCTTTTCAGTGCCTACCAAAGTTAATTTAATAAACATGACTGGCGCTACAGTAGAAATCAACTTCCAACACCTTTATGTAACATTTTTCACAAGGAAAAAGGAAGTAAATCTTTAACTTATATCATTTTTAAAAATTCGTAAATTATGATTTCAGATTAAAGTATCTGTAACTAAGAAAATTTAAATATTCAATTTAATGAAATATTTTGTATAGCAGTACCGGTGGCTAATAAATCTAGTGTTAAAAAAAAAACTTGGTGGGAATTGATTTTATATCTCATAAAAGTATTAAAATTAACTAAAACTGTCAGTCTGAAATGTATGAAATGCTAGAAGATATTAACCAATTACAAGTATTATATTCTATTTAAGATATTAAAAAATGGAAAAGAAAAATAGGATGAAAAAGATGGAATGTATTCAATAAGCAATACAATATTAAGATTAAAAAGGCATCATGCTCTAGGTAAGTCTGTTACACTCATTTGTTGAAAATGTGACAATTAAGATTAAGAAAAATTTCCAAAAACCTCAGAAAAAAAATAGTTCGCAATAGATAAAAGTCAAAATGGATCAAAGTCCTCTATTTTGAATGCTTTAGTTAAATAATTCAGAAATTTAAAAATGAATAATTTTTCAAAATGCTTGTGGCAATTTGGTTAACTTTATTCTGATCTTACTCTATTGAAAAATTTCTCTCCTGTTTGTATAAAATCTGACCGACCAGCCTCTTAATAGTGTTTGCCAACACAAGAGGCTGAAAAAAAAAAAACATCCTAACAAGCATCGTGCAAAGTACGTAAGTCAAAATCGAAAGATTTAATTTTATAAAACACTGCAAGGTTAAGATGATTTATTTTTAAAAAATAACTACATGTAATATGAATTTTCATAATTCTTATTACCTTTACATGCAAGCCCAGAAACACCTTTTAAATATATTTTATGAAAACTCAAATAAGAAAATTACAGAACTAGTTATTAGAAAAATGTTGATATTAATGTGCTTTAGAATACATGTATAAATTTGAGAAAGGGAACTGAACTAAAAAAAATTCCTACAAGTGAATAAGTTGATTAAAATAAAGATCTTTCATATCTTACTTTGCAAAAATGAAAGTCTGATGCCCATTTTTAAGATAGGTCAGGACCACCCTGATACTGTCCAAAATATGCCATACAATGGTAGCTGATGGAGGAACCCAAATGATTATAGACAGATTGTAAGAAGCCTACCAGGGGTCAAGGGCTTTCTGGTGGTGGCCCTGGCTAAATTGGCTTGGTGAACATGGATGGGGTAGGGTCCAGATCTAAGTAAAAACTCACCAGGATTTGTTCCTGGTATTATCAGTCAACAGTCATGACCTTGTTAAGACAAGGGTCATACTTTTAAAAAATCTAAGAGAAAATATTTCTTCAATTAGTTACGAAACATGCATCATTGAACAGTTGATCAGTTTAAGTTACGAGTGTGATAAAGATCAAAGCCTTGCAAATGTCTTCTGGTTGTTATGTTTAAGGCCTCCAAGGCTTTTCGATGATAATTTTTATTAAGGATATTTTTTTTTTAAAATCAACAAATTCAAATAGAACAGTATCTAAAAAAAAGAAAGAAAATTTCTTGATTAATTTGTCAGCAACTGATAAAAAAAGGTGTAGAAAATGGTCTCTAGTTTTTATATAAAATTATTTTAACTTATTTCATTGTTGTGGTATTTAGAAGCTTGGAATGTATAAATAAATGCAAGCAAAAATCTAGCTAAACATTTCATAGAGAGAATATTAAAACAAGCATGTTGATTTATTTGTTACTGGTGTTAACTGAATACAATTTTATTCTTTATGAAGTGCTAATTACAAATGTTCAACTTTTAGTTTACAATGTAACTAAAACAGATACACATATCAAAACATCACAAGTTGAGCTAGTAGATTTGTTACTAATGGTTCATTCCAATTAGTCTTTTTGGTGCACATATTCACCAATGTGCCATAAAAGAATAGTTTCTTTGAGCCATTTCAGTGAAATATTTTTCATAAGAAAATCGCACATAAAAGTTTTATTAGCTAGTATGAAAAAATATCAGAAACATATAATAATCTATACGGTGAAATAAAACTAATCATTATTTTGTTTCTAAATCACCTTTTTTTTTTTTTAAATTTTGTGCTTTTCCTTTGCATTTTTCAAGTTCTACAAATTGTCAGTTATTTACAGTCTAGTTTTGAACAATTTAATGTGGTAACAAGTGAAAATAGAAATGAAATAAAAGTGTGCTATGAATTTTTATGATTTTTTTGTTTTGTTTTTTTTATAAATGTCCACATATATTTACACTTAAGATGAATGAAAAGAAAATAAATAATGTAATTGAAACTTTCTACAATCTATCTTACACAGCTGAGTAAAAATGACAAAAGATTTATTATGTGAAAGCAATTTGTACAAATATTTAAATTGAATGTACATGTTCATTATTTACAGAAATATCACATTAGAAATAATCAGAACACATTTATAATGAACAAAATGCAAAAGGCACAATGGATTCAGTCAAAAGATCAGATCTTGCTAAGAGCGCTTCTTTTTAGTTGAAGGTGTGTTGGCTGGGATGTCTGGTCTTAATTCTCTATACTGTAGCTGAAAAATACAAAACAAAAATTAAATACAAAATACTATTTCATTTTACTATTCTGTGATCTCATTAAAGCACTTTTTTAAGTATACAAGAGCTTTAATAAATAAAACAAAAGAATTTAATTCATTTATTACTCCACTTTGAACTTCACAAAATGCCAAAGCTGGTATGATAAATTGATCAAAAAAATTACAGATAGAACTGGACAGAATTATCAAATCCTGAGGGAAATAGGTTGATTAAACGGTAAAATAAAGTTTAGTAAGTGTTGGAGAAAACAAAGTTCTGTGAGCTATCTCTATGCCAATTAAGACACAGTCTTCAATAAATTTAATTTATACTCCAGTTTTATTTTAATAGCCACTAAATTAAAAACAAGCATTAAGTCATTATTTAAGGTTTATAAATTTGGCTGTGCATTATTTGTTGCTAAATCATGCTTACAGATTATCATAAAACACTGTTGATTAAGAAATATGTATAAATATATACACCTATATTGTAATAGTAAAAAAATGTTTTTACTAACTAACCAATTCATTATCTGATGGAACTCTAGATAAGAAATCTAACAGCTCATTATTGGAGATAGCATTAGGTTTGCGTAGCTTCTTGGTAAATTTATTGATACCTGGGGAAAAAAGCCAATTTAACATTTTCTCTAACAACACAATATTAAACAAATAAATTTGTATAAATAGAAGAAGCCGATAACTAAATCTAGTTTCCAACTTAGCCGATAACTAAATCTAGTTTCAAACTTATGTTTATCATCGTCTATAAATAATATAAACAAATATGCTACATGCATTAGCTTAAGTGTAGAACGTTATGCAGATAATCTGGACTTAAAAAAACTTACCCCATGCTAATAACAGATATCTAAGAGGAATGTAGTAAAGAATTATTATAGCCACAGTCAAAGTTATAACAGCTAATGTAGATAACCAGGGTACACTCCAATTGAAAGTACTGAAAAAATAATAAATGTTTTTAAATTTCATTATTGAAAGTGTGTAGTCAAGAAAATTCTGACAACATTTTTGATAAGACTACATATACTGAAACAAAATATTATAAAGTGAACAATTTATTTAAACAGAAATCACAGTAATTAAACTGTAATGATCATAAATATGGGGATATAAAAACAATGATATGCCTATATTATAATTATTGTTTCTCTAAAATAATTCCATAACAATCTTAAAACTGAGAATGTTTGTTTCCAGGTTTACACCAAAAGTGGATGTTTAATAATTCAAAAAATAAATTCTACTTACTTCTTTACTTTCTCTCCTAAAGAGGCCACCATGTCTAGACCTTGTTGTACTTGTAAACATATTTCTTGTATTGCATGGTATCTGTCCACTATACTTTTCTTCTCCTCTTGCTTTATTATAAAAAAAAAATTATGTGTCAAGTACTTGATCAAACGTACATATTAATTTTGAACAATGCTTTAGTTTTTAATAAGTCATTTATAAAAGACAATACATTTTTAATGTAAAAAGTTAAACCAAAAGCTTAAATTATACCATGTCTGAAAGCATTTTTTAATTAGTATTTAAAACTAAATTTAAAGAGAACAAGGAAGACAAGCAGAAAAGAGTAATAAACCAAACTAAAAATTAAAGTTTTTGGATGGAAAATCGAATTAAATGGTTTTTTTTTTGTATATGTATGCCTAGGTAGCAATACAACAATAATTAGATGTACGATACATAATGTTGTTTAACTAATGATGATAAAATTCTGTTGCAATTAGACAGGTGGTTGATAAGAATGATTCTTACTTATTGTACAGTAATGGCCATTAACTAGTGCAATTTTTATCAGCAATTTTTTGTATATAGATAGATTGTTAGTAATGCATAGCTTCATTTGGTTTAACAATAAATATCACAAATATTCAAAACAAGTATTTAAATAAGATTGACAAACAAAAATAAAGTGAAATAACATATAAAGAAATATTTCTATTTTAAATAATTTATACTTATGGAATTATAACTATTTTAAATATATCTTTTATAGAAATTTCTTTTTAAGACAATGAGGACACCTTATGTATAATCTTGTAGGCTAAATTTAGCTGTAGTGCAGGTAATATTCACTAATAATGAGATAAATGTTTTGTGTTCACATCAGTCTTTTATTTTTAATGACAGAATATTGAAACTATCTCATCAACAGCCCCCAAAATGTAAATAAACACTGATTAGAAATAAAAGTAATTTAAAAAAAAAAAGGAAGGGAATAGAATTAATCAGGAAAACCTAAAGCCACACTTAAGAAAACAATATGAACTTAATCCATGCATCTCCAACTAATGTCATACTTTAAAATAATCCTACAAAAATGCTGCCATTGTAGGATCAACAATTAAACATTTAATCCATGAAGGAAATTTAAAAAATATTATGGCCACAAGGCTTTTGTATAAACTTGTCTAAAGAGAAACTTTCTTATTTAGGGGGTACCCGGGTCTGGCAAAAAACTTTTATTTTTAAAGTTTAAGACATTTTAATATCATAGTTATGATATAGTAGGTTTAAAAATAATTTTGTGCAAAAAAAATAATTAAAATATTGATATTTGTGGGCGTGGCATGCCGCCATCTTGAAATTTAAGACCTTTTTGTGTCAAATATTTCTGAGATATTTATAGACTGATTCATATAAAATGTACATTTTTATAATCAGAAAAGCTTGCTTTAGAGGATGTCAGAGTACTTTTTTGATATTTTAATAAATAAATTTTTTATGAATTTTTTAAATTTTGTATGGTGAAAATAGGCCAAAAATGGCAATTTTGAAAATTAAAAAAATTGCCAAAAAAAAAGTACTCAAAATTTCTTTAAAAGCCTCTGACATTCTATAAACACACCTCTTCTTAATATAACTTAAAAGTTTCATCAAAATCTGACGGGTGGTTTTTGAGATTTTCTTGCATTAGTGAAGCAAAATGTCAAAAATATTTTTTCAGAGAAAAATGACATTAAAGTTTTTAAATTATTGAAGATTTTGAATGAGTAACATTCTGAAAATACATTTTAAGTGATCTAAATATTTTTTTTCTGAAATACAGTTAATTCATAGTGATTATTGGTATGTTTTAGTATCTAAAAATGTAAAAAAAAAAAAAAAAAAATTTTTTTTAGACATAGTGGATTTTTCTAGGTACCGTACCCCCTTTAGTGTTAAAGTCTATCTGGTAGAGCAGAGCATTATTAAGTAATTCACCACCAGGCGAGCTGCTTTCTTTTTTCATAAAAAAAACAGAATGTGATGCATTAAGTTCCAGACTTTAGAATGTATAATACTCAATGTGAGTCAGTGCATGATACTAAATTAACTTTGCCAGTTCATATTGGGAAAAAACATTGCTAAGTATCGTTCTCTAAACTACTTCAATACAGAGGCAAAAAAGGTTGTTTATCATCATTAGTTATTATATTAAAATTATTAAAAATGCATGATGCTAAATAAAACAGCACAGGTGGCTGGGTGGTGCTTAGTTGTGAGCCAGATCTGCATGCTGTGGATTGGTGGTTTAACTCCTGGCATATCTAGGTAGTTTCCCATGTCTCCCATAATGTCTTCATGGCCATTGCACTCTAAAAATGGTCCCATTAGTGGTTTACAGGATTTAAGAGATAAACATCTCACTCTTCAAGGGACTTTATAAAAAAAAAAAAACAGCAAGGAAAGAGGTTGCTGAAAAAAAATTCTGAATAAGGTTGACATATTCATTCTTAATTAATTGGAGAAATGCACAAAAAAACAAGATGTGAAAAGAAAAAAGCTGAATAATTTTGTTCTTTCTCAAAACAGCATGTTAAAAGTGGAGTGATAAATGTTAATTATTAATTACAATGTATAATATAATATTTAATAATATATAATGATATATTATAATTATAAAGAATATAGGATTCTTTAAAAAAAAAAAATAAAAAAATGTTTTAAAATATCTTATTGTTTAAATTCTAATTTTTTACATATAATAGCTTCTAAATGATTTAAATGTACAGTTTTCACAGTTATATTGAATAGATAGACATTTTTAATGAACAGCTCTATATGACATAGTCGAAATGAAATTAATTAAAAACAAACCAACTGTTTTAATGCATCTAAAATTTGTGAGAAGTATAAAAATGAAATATGTAAATAAAAACTACTTCTCTATGTGAAAACTGTAATTGCAGTAAATTTTTTTAAGCTTTGAAATTTCTTAATCACCAGATTTTAAAATACTACTGGGAAAAAAAAAGAATAACTACATTTATTGAATTAAAATATAAAAGAGCAATAAAGCCATAATAAAATTTATTAAAAAAGATAATTCTGTTTTGATTAAAAAGGCAATAATAAAATAGTATGGAAGATAGAAATAGTTAAGCTATTAAATATTTTTTTAAATTAAGAATTTAAATTACCTTCTTTTGCTAGAGAAAAGTAAGAAAGGAAGGAAAATTAATTAAAATGATCTCATATAGAAGAATTTTATAGAAAACTCAAGTTTTATTTTTTTTATTAAATCAAAACATTATTTAAATGTGTAGTGCCATTTTCTAAAAAGATATACATTCAAGTTTTTTTTTTAATCTAATAGAAATAAAATGCAGAGTGAAAAAACCACAATGCAGTAATAGAATCAGGAAATTCAGCAATGTAAACTAAGGTTTTTTTTTTTAGTCGAATAGTAGTTTTTTAACTTCTTCCTTGTATTTTGAAAAGTAAATCTTATAAATTTTAAAACTTGAAATATGCAAACAAGTTTTTTTTCTATTAAAAATTTTTGATTGAAAATGAACATTTTGCTTACAACTTATTAAAAATACAAAGACAATAAAGACAACATTAAATATTCACTCATAGTACTCATACTATTACACCATTGAAAGTGAAATAAAAGATATGAGCAATTTTTTAAAAATTTATAACTGAAAAGTTTGATTCTTCATGCAAAGACAAAAAAAAAAACATCACTTTTATTATAATTATAGAAATAACTAGATAGATATTTTTTGTTATTTTTATTTCCTATTTACAAAAACGTTAAAAAGATTATTACCATAAAAATGTATGGTCAATTGTTGATTTCATTATCTTTTAATAAACCAGGTTTTTATGATATTTTCTGAAATCTTAATGATTTAAAAATTCAAGTTCATTCTCCCATAATTTTAATTAGTTTGTTATTCTGTCATTCAATTATACTTTTGAAATACACCTTCACAAATTATACCCAAATTATGCAAGTAAAGGTCATGCAAAATGGTGTTTGTGACAAGAACATCTAAAAAAAAAGGTATTCTCACTTTATCTTTTTCCTCATCATCATCATCTTCATCCTCAGCAGAATAATCCTACAGAAAAAAAAATCCATGTAATTTATGTTGAAAGATAAGGTATATAAAAAAAAAGTAAAAAATGTAATGAGAATCAATTGAAAAACACAATAGCTTACGTCTTCAACAGGTTCCCTCTTGAAAGTTCCAACAATTTGTGCGACTATTAAGTTTTTCAAAAAAATTAGCAGCAGGGAGATAGGGAGCATATACAACTCAAAATTCCAGACAATCACAAGATAAACCTACAAAAAAGCAAAAAAATATTAATCATAATATTTACATTTGATTAAACACACATGTTTGTTGATTTAGATGGTTCATTTTTAGCCTTAAAAAAAATTCCATCTTTCAATACGTACTACTTAAATGATTTTGAAATATTCATCCTTTGTTGAAATTCTCTTTAAGCACACTTACAGACAATGGCAATATATCACAGACCACCAACATATAAATCTTATTTTATGCGAAGTGTAAAAAAAAAAAATGACATTCATCTAAATTTTCAATATGAATGGTGCTTGGCAAAGGTACATCTGACAAAAGCAATGAATGCATGTTGTGCCTTTCAAATGTTAAAAAAATATCATAATGAGCCAAAGTTAAACCTAAGGAATATTGGTTAATAGCTGCACCCAGCTAACCCTTTTGCAAGATGTATATTCTTATAAAAAAATCAACTCTAAAATGACACTTTTATGTCAAATTAAGACTGTAATTATTTACGTCTATATTATAAATAAGCTTTATAGGGAACTTATTTTACCATAAAGTAGGTCATACATGATTACATGTCCTAATCAGTATTCTAATATAAAAAAAATAACTTTTATAGAAAAAATTCTTATTTATTATAAAAATAGATAAAAATGCAAAAGTTTAAAAAAAAAATACCATTAAAAAAACAACAAACAAAACTAGGAACAAACCTAGTACCATACAGTCATCAATCCATGGCCTTATCAATTAGGCCATGGGCATTTTTAAAACATTATTATTTTACCTTTAGAGAGGTAAAATTAGATTCGATTATTATCGGCCTACAATCATTGTTATTTTGGTTTTCCCCTAATCACACATTGTTTTGACCATTGACCTTGTTGTTGCAGGACAGTCAGTCAGTTCTTGAAATATAGCCTAAACTTTTCCTTTTTGGCATTTATTTAAAAGAAAAAAACTAAATTGTAAATAAGTTTATGATTTGATCATTATTAATTATTTTATCTAGTTGCATTTGCACCCTGAGCTCTAATATTTAAGTGCTTGTGTCATATTCTTGATGACAATTCATGCGTTCGAAGAATAGTGTTGAAGTTCTGGGTCAAGGCACATTTTTTTAACAATATTATTCAGATAATTAATTTTGCAATACTTGAATGTCTTTAGCAAAAAAAATTGCTATAGTAAGTTATAAAAATATTTATTTTTTAAAAACCCATACCAAATAGCATTACAAAAAACATAGAACATGACAACTTGTTTAATAGAGCAGAATTTTTCTATGTAATCATAATTTTAAATTATAATCTACTTAATATTTTAATGTGCGGTTTAATTTGTTAATAACAATTAAAAATTGAGAGTTGAAGAAAGTGAAATTACATTTATTCCTAATTTTATATTACTTATAAATAAAACTTCATAAACAATCTTACGATAAAAGCTGCGATTGTCCGAGGGGGTGACTGCCAGTCAAAGCAGCTTTGAATAAATCTCCCACCATCCATGAAAACACCAATGAGCTGGGAAACCCTATTAATGTTCTGCTTCATAGTCTGAATAAAAAAAAAATAATTTTCTTAAAACTAATTACACCATTATTAGTTATACTGTAATTTAGTATGAAAAAAACTTACTGAAATTTTAAATTTTGGATCAGGAAGCATCAATTTTTCTTCTCTTGGATTTACTGTTCTTACTGCTGCCTTAATCTACAAAGATAACAATTTTTAATAAAAGGATTTGCAATAGAATAGTAGGGAGGATAAAGATTATTATCCTAGTCAGCATATTGCATATCATATAAAAGAGTAATTTTGAATGAGAAAAACAAAACAAACTTACATGATTAAATACAACATCCATTTCTAACAGAATGGCACCTTTAGTTTTATGTATTACTTTGCGGTCTTTCAAGGCGTACCAGCGCCTTTCTCCATTGCGAATCTGTTTTTATAAAATCAAAGTAATGAAAATTATAGTTTTTAATGTACTGTTTAACGAATACAACTCTTAAAAGAATGTACTAATTACATGTATTTGTATTACCTTTAAAAGGGGTATTGCAACTTTCCCAAGAAACTCAATTTTTTTATTGCGATCTTCATCATACACAGTCACCTCCAGCACAGAATGTATATCTTTCACCTGGCTGAAACATATTTCAGAAAAAGTTCAATAGCCTGCATTACAAAAAAAAAAATGATAAAATAAATAAATATTAGAATTTAACAAAATTAAAACAATTAAATTGCTAATAATTTTTATTTCAATCCTAAAAATGAAATCCAAAATATCTAATAATGAGCCGTTATGAGGAACCAATATTTTTATTGTAAGACTCGATGTATCAAGTAAAATATTTTTTAAGCTAACTTCTTCTTCCACAAAAACGTTTTTTTTTTAAAATTCATTCTTTTTGATGTTGTTAATTTAACTCAGATTCATAATTAATAAATTAAATTTATTAATAAATAAAAAAGAAAGCAATTTAAAAAAAATTCAGAACATTTTAAGAACCAGATGTGCATAATGAATTAGTATATTTCTCAGGACTGACAAGTTAAACTACCGTGAAGGAATATTTAAGTGTTTGTTTAAATTTGATAACAAAACACATAATAAAAGAGCTGAAAAATCACTAGTGATTTTTATAGGTTTGCCAACATCCTTTTGGCTAGAGCATTATTATGGATGCCCTCAATATACATTTTTGCTTTAAAAAACAATTTTACAGCAGGTCATGTTATAATGAGCTATTATCTCATTAAAAAAATTCACATCAGGTCATGTGAGAATTAAATTAAACTTCATTTTATCTTTCAAAAACACCTACAATGTAAAAACTTTAGACCACTCAGGATTCAGTGTTTTGTACTCAGTCTGTGTCTGAACTCTGTCGTTGACCAGCTCCAAAACACAAAAAGGGTCACTGAGGCCACCAAAATCTGCTGACTGAAGACCATGAGCTCTGAAAACTAACAAAGTTTCAATTTAAGTTATTTTAGTTAGAACATAATTTTGAAAAACTAATTTTTACTTTAGCCTTTAATCTTTTTTAATTGCCTAATTTTATGACATTCAGATTTTAGAAAAAGATTGCTAATGGTAAATAAAATCAATAACTTATTTTAATCATTCTTCATTGTTTATTGCATTCTTTACTTAAAATAGGGATATAGATCAAAGACAATTAAAACACAAAAATTACTATCACTGAGATATTAAAAAAAAGATATAAGAATACTCTTTTTATTCAATAGTCACATATTTTTAATGTAGTAAGTATTGATTTAAAATATGTGTTACCTTTAACTTCCAAGTGACCTATATCATTGAGATTACTAAATGACTTGAGCATACTCTGAAACACAAAATTAAAGAAATTACTGCAGAAAATTATTTTTCTGTATGCTGACCAATTATCATTTAATTCTTTTTAACTCTCAACCATCGTTGCATTGACTTTTTGACCACCGGTGAGCGACAATTTTTTGGACGTTATAATTCTTTATATTTTTACTTTTGGTGAATTTTTTTTATGTTTTATTATATATGTGTAACGCAGACCCTGGGATACAGTGGCAAAGAAAAATAGATTTTTTATTTTTGTAAAAATGTGGTACTTAGTAAAATATTCCAAGTTTTATTTTGAAAAAAGACATAATGCACTAGCAATTTTTGTCGCTGTGGCTCCCTTTTTTGACATTTTGTCAAAAAAGGGAGTGCTTCATGCATATTTGAGGCCGGGCTGTTTGGTGACTAAGCATGATTTCTTGGGAAAAGTGAAATTTGGTGATTTTTTTAATATGGAAGGGGTGACAAAAGTAATCAACTTTTAAATAAGTATAATATCCTTAGAAAAACAAAAAAAATTGTGGAAAACTTTATTTTTTTATTTTTTTAAATGTGTTTCCTGTCACTTATAATAATAATATAGAAATTTTAATGATCAATTTTGTCTTGTCTAACATTGTGTGAAAATTATATTTCTTTTTTCACTCTAGAGGCATGAGTCCTTATTTTTTTTTCCAATTTCAATAGTATCATTTAAAGTTGAATAAAAAAAATTATAATTTTACGTCCAAATTTATTTATGTGTTGTACAAATGAATAATGTTTATGTAAATAATAAAGATTTTGTTTAAATTCTTCATACCTTTTTTTTTTATTCTTACCGTTTATGATGTATTTGTATTTTTAGTTAAAAAAAATAATTAAAAAAATCATTTACACTATAATTTTACAAAATTAAAAATTTCTATTATATCAAAAGTTTTATATCATTAAATAGCTTATTCATTTCCAAATTTAACGATGTATAACTTCACTAGGCTTATAACATAATGAAAAATGCCTAGTTTTACAAAACACCCTGAAATCAGCTTAAAAAAATGGCCGAAAATGAACAACAGTTGAGAGTTAATCATTTTTAAACTTTGAATAATATTGAATATAAGTAATGATTAACACTGCTAAGTGCCACAATTATTAAAAAAATTACAATTGAAAAAGATTATCCTAAAAGAAGCAAAGAAATAATTCACACTTACATAATTATGGACTAAAGAATCTTTGTTCATTGCACTAGGTGTGTAGTTGGCCAAGTCTGAAGCCATTTCAACACCAAATGTTCCACTAACTGTGAGCAAAAGTTTAATGGTGCCTGCACCATCTTCTAAGGGTTGGACTATAGTGTGCGTTTTTTCCTTGTCTAATTTTGAAAGATCTATAACAGCCCTACAGATAAAGAAGATTTCTGATAAATGGACTTACTATAAAATGATACAGTTTGTTTTCATAAAGATTAAAAATGATTTAAAATAATTGATTAAAATAAACTAGTTTCAAAAAGAGGTTTCTATTTACATCCTATTTTATAAGGTGTGAGTTGAATTGGGTTTGATTATTTGATCCACCCTACCTACATTTGGGATAGTTTAGTTGTACTTACTTAAATTAAACCTAGGCTGCAATGGCTATTGAGGTACAGCTAAATATACATTAGAATGATGGTAATCAAACTTTGCCAACAGTAAAAAAAAAGAATAAAGAGTAAAAGAGAGAAAAGTTAAAATCAATTAAATACATTCTTTCTGAAGTAATTAGACTATTTTAACACATTCTGATGATCCATTTTAAATAAGCCTGTGATGCACTACTCACAACCAACTGGCTTTAGAATATGAAAAGAAATAAGACCTTTAACTTATAGGTATACAATCTGCACACATCCTGATGTCATATGAATGTGCAAAGGAACAAGACAAAACATTTTCTAAATTATTTCAATCAAAAAGGAAACTAACGATACTGCAAAAACAACACATGCTATAAATTACTAAGCATAATTTAAATTTGAGACATTTTTCAGCAAATGAGAGAAATGATAGTCTATATTCAGCAGCCCTGTAGCGTGAAAATTTTACAGCAGGGGCCAGACATTCTTCAGCAGGGTCCAGGCAATACATTTTACTAAGTCAAACAAATAAGCAAGGGGGCCAGACAAAATGCATGGCCCCCCCCCCGCACGCTACGGGCCTGATATCCAGTGCTCCCCTAGCGGGGGATTTTTAAAAGCTTGCTGGCATAAAGAAAAGTAACAACCTCTCAAATTTTGATGACATTGATGTTAACATTAATGACATGAGACAATCCAATGTATAATCAAAAGGAATTTATAAAATACTGATTATCAGTTAAGATAGCTAAAAATATCATTGTGTGAGACCTGCCCATAAAATCATCTTTTCCTCGAGTATCGTGATCATAGACTGATATCTCCAGCTGTGAAGACTGGTCATCAAACAGTCGAAGGTCAAACTGCTCCAGCCAGCTGGGATTTAGAGTTTTGGGTTTAACCTGTTAGGGATATTGAAATATATAAATTTATTATTTAATTATTACTAATAAAGAAAAAGCTTATTAAAGAGTCACAGAAAAAGACCAGTTAATGCTGATTTGATTAAAGTAAAATAAAAAAGGAAAATAAAAAAAAAATTACTCTGTAACTTCTAAAAAAACCTACTTAAATATCTCCAAAAATATAATTGTAAAAAAAAAGTAAAAAAATATTTTTGTATCATTTAAGAAAGTTTATAAAAGTGGGCATGTAATAAATGATAAGGAATCTATTCATTGCAGAGCTGTCATATCTTCAAGAACTTGCCTAAGTTCCACAAAATTTATGGGATAACTACTTGAAGTCTATTTTTAAGAAATGCTTACAAGTTAAATGCACAGAAAAATGTAAATATTCCCATTTTAATTATCAAAGCCAATATAATGGCAGTGAAATATTCAGAGATAAGTTTTATTAAATGATAGGCCAAAAGTTCACTAACAAAAGCAATATTTATAATACACAACTAATCTACAAGACAACAATTATAATGGAGAACTTGCCTTACTTCTGTATTTTTCAGTGCCAAGCTTAAACTTGACATATGGATCACTTAGCCCATTGTCATCCATGGAGACCAAATTTGATCCCTCAACCAAAATAATATTGACCACACTGTTCCACAGCTGCATTTTGATTTTCTTGGACACAATGGAGGATGAGTCAGTCGACTTTGCTGACCTTCGAAATATCTGAAATGAGTTAAAGTAAAAAAGTTAAGTTAGTTTTACATTTAGCCATGTAATCAGAGGAAACTTTTATAATTAAAAATAGTTTCAGTAATTAATTCTACAAGACACAAAACAAGTTTAGTGGTGAGTAGAGCAGGCTAAAAAAATCTAATTATAACATAAGCTTTACTTTACACATGAGAAGCAATGCTTTAATTTTGATTCCAAAGAATTCATAATAGAAAATATTTTTTTAAATCCTTGTTTTTAATATTGAAAATAGAGATGTATCAATCATCTGTAAACATGGAAAAAAAAATTAATTAAAAAGTTTTTAATAATTTTTTTCCCATGAGTTCTCTCTCTATAAAATCCAAATTTTTAAAAGGTAATTCTGACCAGCATAAAAGTTTACTTCTTCACTGTAATTTAATCTAAAAAAAAAAACACATTCAATAATAAACTTTTTGATTTGGTTTTGAGAAATATTATAAAAGGTTCGTTGATCGTATTCGGTCATTTAAACATTGATAGATATCGATAAAAAAAAAACACAACACATAAAGCCGCTAATCAAAATTTTTAAAAAGCAAGAAATACATGGAACTTCAGCCAGTCAAGTTTGGCGAGCCATGATAAAACACAGCTTAAGTTTAAAATTGCAGCCGTGTTTTTTATTGTCAAAACTAGAAATGGACGATGTTATAGACTGTAAAGTATCAATACAAAGTTATTGTCCCAAGTTTTTTCTTCTTAGATATTAGATAATGTTTTTATGATTAAAGGACTGCCGCAGATAATCCTTTTAAATTTTAACAGAGAAGATGAAAAATAAAAAGTAAAGAAAATAATGTAATTAAGTGAAAAGGATGGAGGATTGGTGGAGGTGAATTACAAAGTTATTTCAAATACATCCAAGCTAACACAACTTCCGGTGTCACTAAAATCTTAAGTTTTCCCGGACAGCAGTCAAAACAAAATGTGACTTGAACGTTGAACGAGATTCTAACCATTTTTTTTTATCTATATTTTATTACTAGGCTAACTATTAACAGGAAATTATCAATGAGACCTGCTTTCTATACCAGGAATATCCATGCAAGAGGTCGACGAAAGCAACATCCCGATTTTTATGTAGTAAAATTGATGTAGTAAAAACTACTTTAAAGATCTACGCCATTTGTCTATGTATCAAGATTCGCTGATCGAAAGTAATTAAATAAAGAAAAAGAAATGAACAAATCTCATGGATAGCTCCCATGTTAACGCTAAGCAAAAAAGAAAACATTGCGATGTGCAGACAGATATCATTGATTAGGTTAGTAACAGTGAAAGACGTCCTACACAACGATTCGATTCCATCACTTTTATATTAAGTTTTAAAAATCATAAAAAATTCATCGATTACTTTACGTAAGAGTAATTTTAGTCTTTCAGGAACCAATCATCCGGGTAGGGCTATCCATTGTCGCTAATAGGGAAATCTGATTTGATATACGAGTGTCTTCGATTATGAGCTACACTCTGGAACGATTATGGTCATAATTTTTCAAAGAAGGAAGCCGCCTTTTTTAAGTTATTGTTTTGTTAATTTTGAGTAAATGTAGGCCTGTTCATATAGTCGACCATCTACGGTGTACACAATTATGTTTCCTGCAAGTACCTTAGAGGTTATAAATGTAACTTGAATTGTGAACCAGATTATAAATTTTGGATTAATTTTTTTATTTTTTTATTTTTTTGAAAAATTTTTTCCTGAATATAATTGAGGTAATCAACAATTAAAAGTAGGAATAATTAAGATTTATTACTTTATTAATTAATATAGGCCTATTGATTTTTTTTTATTAATTTCGCCAAATTAGGCCAGATAAGTATAATTATAATTAGCTTATAGACAAAATCCACAGTGTTTGTCTACGTAAAACATTGGTAAACAAAATTTCTATTCCTTTAATTTACATTTATTTTAAAGAGAGAAGACTCACATTTATTTTTCTAAAAACAAGACGTAAAAAAAAAATACAAATAAAATGACTTCACCTTTCTGGCACATGATGGGAGTAGTTTATTGATTTGAAAAGGCAAAAAGATTGGGTTTTTCTTAAATAATAAAAATAACAACTACTGGGTTCAGAGAAAAGAAACAATATCTGGATCGGCCAGGACGCATTCCACGGCCTGCATTTACTCAATTCTATGCCCTGTCTGTCGTGTGCGTGAGTCCAGAGACATGTTACACAGATAGTCAAGAACAACTTTTTCACAGGCCATTAGCTTCAACTACTCACGTACACAGCAGTGGCTGAGGCTTTGAATTATTCATCATTACCTTGCAATGATTCTGAACTGCGTCCGTACCGCAATAAAAATTTCAAAATCGAATCAATCACGGAAGAGGAAAGTGAAAGAGGGCGGGGTGAGGGGGGAGTACTACATGGTCCATTAAAGAAAATCAAGTCTTTTAAAATAGGGCAGAGATATAAAAAAAACATGGTGGGAAATGCATTTCATAAATGTGTATTCCAGTTCTGTTTAAAAAAAATGTATTATTACTATTGATTTGACTATTGAAGTGAACATCGATTCGGTTAGATAAACATTAAGAAATACGTCCAGGTTGGACAGCAAATAAACTGATGTTTAATTCACCAACATGTTCAACACACACACACACACAGACACCCAGTGATGCAGTGATTGGGCACGCACAAACGTTTAACTTAAAATATTTAGAATAATCGAATAGAGCCCAAAGGGAAACACGAAGATTTAAACTGGGTTACCCCATAATGACCGATATCGTCGAAATTGTGAACTCACAGTAGCAGAACGACGTGTAAAAGTCGTGTCGGTAGTAATCGGGTTACAATATGTTACACAACATAAATGTTTGAGAAGCCGAATGTCAAAAAAAAACAGATGATGATATATAGAATCAATCAATCAGTTAATCAGTCAGAGAATCAATCAGTTAATCAATCAGTTAGTCAGTGAATCAATCAGTCAATCAGCCAATCAGTCGGCCAGACAGGCTAAATGTCTGTCTATATTTCTGTCTATATGTCTGTCTGTCTGTCTATCTGCCATCCATTTATTTCATACTCGTGGGTCAAGTATAAACCGTTAAGCTACCCCCCCCCCCCCGCTCTGCTAATTCAATGACTTTTATAACTAATTAATATTAGATCATATTCAACATCCATCCACCTACTCTAATTAAAATCCTAGTATAGAGCTGTAAGTCATTTTTATGAGGGATTTATGTTCCAGAGAAATACTCCTTATTAAATTTGCATTGACAGTTTTTATATTTTCCTTAAATAGTAAGAAGCTCGCACATAATTCTTAATTTCACAAAACTTCCAATAAATGATGAAAAAAAAAATAATTAGATTACTTTAAATTGTACACATTTGTCACATAAAACCTTATAACATCGTTGCATTTAAGCCTAATTTATTTCATTCTTCAAATGCGACACTAAAAATGCTGAAAAAAAAAATCGTCATTGTTGAGAGGTCCTTCTCTTATTACGTAACGCCGTTGAAAAAGGGGGTGGGGGGAGGGAGTAGTATGACAGTGTTAAAAAAGGTGAATAAGTGTTACACGGGGGAGGTGGGGGGGTTCATGCATTTTTTTTTTTTATTTTTATAAATATATTATAATCTTATTAAGAAACCTGTAAAATTATCTCAAAATGTACTAAAAGTATATGCCCGCAGCTTCGAGAACAGTGAGAGAAAACATCAATTCGTTTACTGGTGAGAATATTCCAGAGAAGTCTATTTGCCTAAAAATCGAAGCAAACTTCAGTTTCTTATTACGTCTTCATTTATAACACACACAAAACGGCGGATATTTTTGGAATAACAGATTTCGTAACTTCATTTTACACGTATTACTATGTGTGCCAAAAAAAATATTACGACACTAAATAAATTACAAAAACTAACGTTTTTTTCATTAATGTAAAACGATAACAAACAATCATCTCATTTATAAACTGTATCTGAAATTAAATAAGTTTTTAGTCTCTTCAGATCCCACCCACCCCCCTTTTCCCTACCACATTAATTACTGAAGACCACCAAAAAAAAATGATTATATAAACTTCTGCCGAAAAGTTACGTAGGTTGTCATTTTATGTGGTGTGTATCAATCATAGTGTGCACTAACAAAAGATTTTTTACAAAAAATTTAATGAAAAAAAACTAGAACGAAAGGATGTACTGCAAAGTGTGTACGCTATTAGGTTTTTTGGAGGCCCTTTGCAAAGGTACATTTGGGGCCGCTCGGCTAAGGTACATTTGGGGTCCTTGCCATAAGTAAATGCAAGGAAAAAAAACAACTTTTAAGTCCGCCACTTACAAATAATTTGCCTCCCAATAATCTTTGAATAATAGGGCCGCATCTGACAGCTGGTAAATTATTTTACCTCGGGCCTCTGTGCACATATTGTTTTTCCTTGTGGTTGGCAAATTAAAATTCAAGGCAGCCGCTCTTTGTGTACAGACCAGAATATTTCATTTAACAACAACAAAAAAAAAACCCAGCTAAGTTAGGAGCTAATTAGATAAATAGATTTCGGTCTTATTAATATTTGAAATCAAATAGTTATCTAAATGTATTAATCATGAATATAAGAAACGTGCGATTGAGATTCCAGAGAAAATTTCAAAGGCTTCGATTTTGGAATCGGAAATTGTAATTCACAAAATTAACTAATTTTTTCCTCTTCCAGTGAATCGTCTCATCTCTAATCAAAACAAATTGCAAAATGTAATAGATATATTATTTAAAGAAATTTTCTTCAGATTCCAGCTGGGTTAGAATTACGTTTACAGTTAGATGGCTCAATCTATCAGAAACATCTACAGGCAGAAAGTTAATGTGCACATAAAATTTCAAAGCATGCAGGGAAAGTAAGAATAATAATTAATGTCTAAAATATATGTTAGGTAAATAAAAATTTAAGATGTTCAATGCACACCGCTGCACTCTATATGTGAAAATATAAAAAATGTAAATAAAATTAGCACAAATCAATAAAAAAGAACGTTTTAGCCTTAACAAATATATTGATTTTTTACTGGCATCAATGATAATCAAAATATTCTCTGTAATAAATATTGTCTTAATTTACCAGGACAATCTTCCTATTTAAAAAGGAGAAAAAGTCTAATAGGATTAATAGCACAGCAGAGAATAAATACATCGTTACATACTAGTAGGCAAAAATAATTAAACAAATTGTGAATGGATTAAATATAAATAAGTGTAGAAGTAAAAAAAAATTAAATACAATATTATAAAAAAAAATATTATTGAGTCCAAATGTATGACTCACCGAAGATTTTTTAGAGTCCTGAAATACATTATACAACAATGTAGCGATACAACAATATCTTTATACAACATGATAGTATTGCATCAATTCAAAGCCTAAGTTGGGAAGTCAAACGCAGTTGGTTTACAAGGACAGACTAGATATTTATGTGTGGATAGTTTGTTTGAGTGTTGACAAAATACACTGAGAATTGAAAACATAAACTATTTGCATGAAAAATAAAGTAATACAAAGATAGGCATCGAGTCAATGAGATGGTTATGAAAATACATTTCAGACAGTAAATATGAGTGTTTAGTTTACTTGAGGTCTAATTAAGTAATAAACTGATGTTTAATTATGTAGATAAATGACCTCAAAAAACATTCCCCCCCCCCCCGCAAATGTTCTATTTATAGTCCAGGTAATTACTTTGCTCATAAATATTCTTCTCTAGTACAAGTTAAAAAATCCACTAATGAGCCAGTTAAATACAGAGTTATCCACTAATGAGCCAGATAAATACAGAGTTATCCACTAATGAGCCAGTTAAATACAGAGTTATCCACTAATGAGCCAGATAAATACAGAGTTATCCACTAATGAGCCAGTTAAATACAGAATTATCCACTAATGAGCCAGATAAATACAGAGTTATCCACTAATGAGCCAGATAAATACAGATTTATCCACTAATGAGCCAGATAAATACAGAGTTATCCACTAATGAGCCAGATAAATACAGAGTTATCCACTAATGAGCCAGTTAAATATAGAGTTATCCACTAATGAGCCAGTTAAATACAGAGTTATCCACTAATGAGCCAGATAAATACTGAGTTATCCACTAATGAGCCAGTTAAATACAGAGTTATCCACTAATGAGCCAGATAAATACAGAGTTATCCACTAATGAGCCAGTTAAATACAGAGTTATCCACTAATGAGCCAGTTAAATACAGAGTTGTGTGAAGCCCCTGTAAACCACTAATGGGACGGTTTTTATGGTGTCCTTCTTTCATCCCCACCGATAGTGCAATGGACATGGAGGCACCACGGGAGATATATCGGGAACTTGTGTCATGACCTGAAAAATTTCCTTGGTCCTCACCGGAGATCGAACCTTCAGGTCGACAGTCGAGCGCGTTACCGCACGACCATCCGTCCCCTTTTAAATACAGAGTTATCCAACTGTATCCACCAGCTGAGGTCGTGTGACCATTTTAAAGTGGAGCGAACTCAGGTAAGAAAAAAAACATTCAAGGGAGTTCTTACTACGACCATCCTACTTTATCTTCGCCACTGAGATATCATGATTCAAATTTAACTGACAAATATGTAATCTCTTCAATGCACAATATTCTTCTAGAAGTATGGCTCCGTATGTTCGAACTGTGCTTTCATGTTTTAACGAAAATGCTTAAAATAAAAAAAAAAAAATTCTTGAATACATGTAGCTTTTTTTTCTCCTGAATTGTCTACACATTACAGCAAAGTTCAGTTAACGACATGGACGGTGGTAGTAGACCAGATGCATCTAATGTGGCGGCCATTAGCACTGCAGGGACGTGGGATAAATTGGTGGTGTACACAAGACCATTGTGTAAGATTTGTATCGCTTGGCTACATGAGCACAGACAAAAATAATATCCTGCATTTTTTTGGTAGACAGGGACTGATGGAAACTTAGATGTTTTGAAATGATTGGCAATGTACGAGTATGTATCTGTTTGTGTGTTGATTTAAGAAAGAGCAAGATTCATTGCTCATTAAAATGTGTTAGATCATTTATGAGGTTATGAAGAGAAACAAACTCACAAACTAACAGAGGCGTGTACCAAAAGACAAACTCACAAACTAACAGAGGCGTATACCAAAAGACAAACTCACAAACTAACATAGAGGCGTGTACCAAAAGACAAACTCACAAACTAACATAGAGGCGTGTACCAACAGACAGACTCACAAACTAACATAGTGGCGTGTACCAACAGACAGACTCACAAACTAACATAGAGGCGTGTACCAAAAGACAGACTCACAAACTAACATAGAGGCGTGTACCAAAAGACACTAACATAGAGGCGTGTACCAAAAGACAATCGCACAAACTAACATAGAGGCGTGTACCTAGTGAAGCGTAGAGTTGACTGTGTACAGGAATAACGGATAAGCTGGCGTGTAGCAGGAAGACATTAATGTAACTTGCTTCAAAATGACATTTTTTAAAAAAAAGTTGTATGATCACAATATTCTACTTTTAATTTTAATACATTTTTAAATATACAAAGTAGAATAACAAATTAAAGGAGCCTAAAAAATACACCATTTATAACTGTATTAATGTCAGCCTGCTTGAAGTTGTAATGCGTTAAGTTCAGTCTAACTGTACATCATCTCACAATCCCTCTGAATGCATACACATACTCTAGAATTATTGTTTAAAGCTTCCTACCTGTTCCTTGCCTTCCTGAGACTTGGGCACTAGAGAACAAGTCAGTAGAATGTAGCCCATGTATTCAGTGTTTCCTCGTTCTGTCAGTAATAGTTTCAATTCAGTCTCTCTGGAATTATCCGACAGGTAATCAATTTTATTTAAGCTGAACAATGATTTATTTCCTGTTAAATTTTAATTTTTTTTTTTACAAAACAAAATACCTAATGCACACCAGGAACTAAAAATACAATGCCAGGTGTACAAATTAAATTGTACTAAACAAGCTGGCTCAACAATTATTTAAAGATGTGTTGCCGAAAAGAAACCCAGAATTCCTCACACAGATTAGTGCGTCTCTGATAGAATTCATTTTTAAAAAAAAAAAAAGACTTCTATTTAAGTCGCTCTGTCTGGCGATACTAACTTTCTAATAATAAGCTAAGATCTGATGAATTTTAAAATAATTTTAAATTACTTGAAGCCCAATCTATTTGAAATTTAGAACACTTGTGTGTTCTCGATGACTACTGGCTATTTTAAAACGTCCGAGTCGATTAATTTAATTCTTATGAAGTCCGAAGCTAATTACTAGTTTGATAATGTTTAAATAAAGAGGCCAATTGCAGGAAAAGATTATGCCTACTCAAGTTTAGCACAAGTTAAAAAAAGTACTGAGTTAGTGAGATGTGAAACTTTTTTCAATATTGTGTATAAATGTTACCAACCAAAGCAAATGAACTTCTTTAAACAATATAAAGCATAAAAAATATAACACAACGTATTTTGCAGTCTATTGTCATCACACTATGTGCACCACTTAGTATATATTAACTAAAGAGAAATATTTTCATACTAAAAATGATAAAATATAAAGCAGACATTTAAAAAAAAAGACTTTTATTAATATGAATTAAAAAGTAAAAAATATATTCCCTTAGGATTAGATGATTAGATCACCCAAATATTTATAGAAATTAAGTGACTAAATAAAGAAGTGAGAGCCAGAAATAAATGAAATAATATTTATCCTTAATTGGCAGTGCCGATTTGGCACTCAATATAATTTCTATTAATATTGGCATGATCTAAGCCTAAGGAATTATTTTTTGTTTACTTTGTAGTAATTATTAACAATTTTTTTTTAAAGTTTTATTATCTAATTCGATATAGTAACACATTAGATATAGTAACACATTAGCTGTAGAACCAGATGGCAGACACACAATCAATTAGCGTGGAGTGACAGAATGTCTATTTTTCTGTAATTTGTTTCATCATTGATGTGTTTTCTCAGCTACACAGACTTTGGAAATCTTTGTGAATTTTTTTAAAGCAGTACACAGCAGTAACATTTTCCTTTCCCAACTTTGAACTCCAGTAAACGTTAAAAAAAAAACTTAAGTGAAGAAAAATAAAAAAAAAAACTGAACTATAAATCTTGAAGAATCCTTTTGTCAACAACTCTCCCTTAGCAACGTCTGATGTCAACCACAGACAACCCACAAAGAACGGAAAAGCGGATTGCCTTAATGCCTTACTACGTCATTAGACCCAATGCTAGAGGCTGCAATGGAAGGCAAGGACGCTAGAAAATTTTTTTTCCACATTATTTTTCATAGGTTACTTTTTTTAAAAAATGGTTTTAAAAAAAAAAGTTTTGAAAAGTTTATTCTGTTGGGACGTTTCCGAAACTCTTAAGAATTATAAATTAAGACTTTAATAATCACCTGATGCTTTTATTAAAACGCACCCGCTAATCCCGGAAAGTTATGTTGTAAATAGTTGCGGTAACACAGAATAGATCAGAGAATCCACCAATGCGCTTTGCAGATCAAAAACTACTTATGGAATTATTAGTAGTTTTAGAGGCCATTACTGATAATACAACAGATCTTAAAAATACAATAGCTTGTCAAACATAGGCCATTATAACAGATACTAAGCAACATTAGCTAGTCAAACACAGGCAAATTTACAGGTACACAAAGAACAAGATATCAGAAGATAGAACTAGAACACATGTGGAACCATCATACTGGTTTAATAAAAATACCCTTGTGACTTACTTATTGACTTCCAATTTCGTTATGTCCAATTCCACTCCGCCCATTGGATCATCATTCCATGCCCGGTCATAGTCGAAAACCTGAAATAACAGATGATAGACCACGTGATTTCACAATCCTTGTTTACTAACCATTCAGTGAACTATCTGAACAATTAGCCATGAAGTATTTTGTAAATTTACTTTCTAATTAAACAAGATCAGAATCTAAAATTAATGTTAGCACAACAATCTATACATGTGTGGATGTGTATGTGTTGGGTTAAACCTGCGTTGGCCCATATACAGTTAAAAATCTGGCCATATTCCCATATGAAGCCCTATTTAAAAAAAAAAAACAACATTGTCTTGAGGACTTCATAAAGAACTGGAGTTCTTATAAGCATTATTAGCAACATCAGAAACATGAGCGATTCGAAACTGTGTATGCCAATGCCAGATAGAGAGTGTGTAGTCTGTTTGCATTGACGAACTAGCAGTAAGGTTTGTGATACAAAAGTAACAAAATTAATAAAAGGGTTTTTTTTTTTGGTCTTTCAGAACAAACGAAATGAAGACTAACCATCACAGACCTTGCTGACAGCAATAGCTTTCACTTACTTTAATGCTAATTGGTTTGGTGATGTCTTCTATTGGAATGGTAAAACGTTCATCCCACCTGGGATTTAGGTTTTTGAAAATAGTTTTACTCTTGTAAACAACCTTGTTCCCAATCTTGAACTTCACATATGGGTCACTGGTTCCTGTTTGAGAAATATTTTGAAAAGCGAAACATAATATTAATAGAATAATTTTCTACGACTACTAGTAAAACATGAAGTAAACATATCATACCAAAAATTGGATACATTTCAACTCAGTGAAATACGTAACAAACACACACATTTTTATAATTCTGAAGATGCTAACTAAAACTTAGTTTGCCCAAGGGCCCATAAAGCTGTTAAGATGGATATGAATGTCTATTTTTATGTTGCTCTTATACCGACGATGATAGTCACTGTCTCAAATTTCTTCTATCGGCAAAAAAAAAAAGTAATAATTAATAAATCAACATGAATGTTGCCCGTGTGAGTCACATAAACAATGCACGAGTCAAGCCAGACTTGGGGAAAGCATACATCACACAGGCGATACACATGAGCAGCGGTCAGGTTTATGACAGTCACATCTCCCGACACACAGGGCACAGCGCAGGACGATCTCCATGTGAGCTTAGAAATGGACCCGGTGCTCACGCTCCAAATGTTTTAACAAATCAGATCGAACGCCGACATCGGTCTTGTTTGCCCATGTAGAGCTTCCATACTCCATTTCGTTTATTTAGGTCAGTGCTCACATTGGCCCTGGTCCACGGTCTATTAATCGCTTGTTCGCTAGTGCAGTAAATGTCTCTTTAAAAAAATAAAAATAAATGGTTGCGGTAATTACAGCGAGCAAGTAATGAAAACCTAATGGTTGAAGCAATGGCGCTCTTAGAATTAAATATCAAATTTCGGCATCGTACATGCACATAGTTCTTTTATTTCTTCCAGAGCAATCATAGAATGCAGGGTTTCCCAAAGTGTGGTATGTGTACCCCAGTATGTACGCAAAGAACAGACCCATAAACAGTGTAGTTTTTTTTATGTATAGGCAAACTAGTTTACTGTCAACACTCCAATATAAATTTAAGGATGTGATATTTTAGTCCAGTGCCGACTGATGAGGCTCTGCGTGCCTACTGTAGCACGCGTGCAATAGGTTCGCCACCAATGGCCTAGCCACTCACGACCAAAGAACCTATTTCCAGTACAAATCCCTAAAAATCTGAAGCTTTAAGGGTCCCTTTAGGTACTTTAGTCATGAGCCCCCCCCCCCTCAATATTTCTGAATTTCTATACACATGGTCCCCAAAAAATCCTGGAGCGGCCCCTGCTCATAAACCCAATAAATCTTTACACTACCTACATTTTCACGGTGTAATTCAATTTATTGAATAATTTTAATGTCGTGTGGGCCAGCAATGAAATGTTGAAAGATTTGATTAGATAATGAAACATGCAGCCGTAGAATCACAAGAGTGAATTTTTTGTAGGAAATATTGATTTCGTTGAGAGACCAGGAAAAAAACAAGCAATTAAGCCTGTTCCATTCTGGACACAGGACGTGTTAGCGCATTTTCATGTTATGTATCAGTAAGTATGCTATCTTTCAGTAAATATTTGTAAATTTTGGAAATGTTTATAAATTCAATTGTGTAATGCATATATCTGTAAAAAAAAATTTATAAAGACGTTTCTTTATATTTGAAAAAAAATTATTTTCTCTTAAATCTAACTACAAGTGGTTTGTGGTTACTGAAATAGGACTCATAATTGAAAACATTCGAAATTATAGTCATTTAATCGTCCGAAAACTCCGTCAATTGTTGCATAGCTCTGATACTTTCAATTAAACTCAGAACACAAGCTTACTATTTCATTTGATGAGTTTCTTAATAAATCTTGGTGAAACTACGTGCTGCAGTATTTCGCACCAAATGAACGGGCTATTGAACGTACAAGGTGTATATATAATATATAAGCCCCTTATGAGCCCTGAAGCCCGGCCCTCAGAGGTCCTATCGCGAAATGAACTTTTGATGTACACATGGCAGGCCAAGACCTACAAAATGATATATACATCATGGGTCTAAGACTTATAGTTGCTGAGATATAGCGCTCCTTTATTAATATAGCTTATATAGTAAAAAACGGCACTAAGGCCCCTTTTACGGCCCTGAGAGGTCAGATCACGAAATGGAAAAAAGTCATTTCTTGGCAGGCCAAGACCTACAAAATGATATATACATCATGGGTCTAGGACTTATGGTTGTTGAGATCTAGGGTGATGACGGACAGACGGACAGACAGACAGACAAAACGGGGACAATAAAGCATTTTTTTTTCGAAAATGCTCTAAAAATACTTGGGACAAGAAATAATTCATTGGGCGTTACCTTCATGACAATCTCATCCATCTGGACTGATGGTGTCTGGATTGAGGGGGGGGCTTTGTTCAGGACCACTCGGGTGTTTTAATTACACACATGCTTACCACCAAGTAATAAAGATGGATGACATTCTGGTTTTTAAATACAGATTTGCTCAAACAATAATCACAACTGGTGCACGCTATAGGAGAACATCGTGTTTGCTTTGTATGATTTTTTTTGTTCAATGTAGTGTAAGCTGGACGATTTAAAACAAAAGCGTTTATCTGACAGAAAATAGTCTGGGAGTAATTTGATAAGTAGACTATTATGTTTAATGAAGTAAGTTAATAATTCACTTTTCAATGAAAAGACTTGCTTAATAATAGGCTAGACGATAGAAGTTGAATTTAATTTATACTCTTCAAGTCAGCCAATCAAAGTCAATGCTACAAATCAAAGATTGTTTATATTTAAATACAAAAATAAACATTTAGCTAGAAATTCAAGAAAAGAAAATGTCATTTACTGAGATTCTATTTCAGTTAGAAGAGCTTTCAGTGCACAGTGTAGTTTTTCCATCAATAGAGTTTCTTTAATTAGAATGAATTTAATGTGAATACAGTATCAAGGAGTGGAAAGAGTGAATTAAAAAGTTGTTTGAAAAAAGTCATGCCTGACGAAAAGGGGGGGGGGGTGGCAGTCTATACACCAAGGGCAATCTATTTGTTTAATTATAAAATCTATTGAGCATACAATATTTAATACATTTTCAGACAGGTGTCATGTGATGTCATTATTTGGTAAATTAAAATACGAAATAACAGGTGTCCTTTGAAACACCTAAAAGTCTTTGTGCATTGAAAGTGTCGATGCATTCAGTAAATTCTAAAATTACAATCAAATCCTCATTAGTTCTAACCGTATCTTGCCAAGAAGATATATAGCCACACTCCCTCGCAACCCAATTGCAACACCAATGTTCAGCTGAACAAAGTATCTATTAAGATGACGTTAAAACACAGTACATTTAGACAAATTATCCTCTCGTTGTCTGGCCAGACAGATAACTTCCAAATCCACCAGGGAAACGATAGCCTATATCTGGAGCTGGCCAAAACTCTAATTAGCGTTCTTTATTACTTTAATTATTTCTGATTGAGTCTCATTTTTTTCTTACTCTATTTAGTTCTTATTGTGCTAAAACTTTGAAAACTAATTCTCTACATACTATTTAATCCACTTCAATTTTGTCCTTGTATGCTTAAATGACCGCTGCAATGAGGGAGGGGGGGATAGAGTACAACCCAGAATTAAATGTAGGGGGCCACTGCCCATAAGGGCAGAATTACTTAGAAATTGGATGGTGCATGTGATCAGAGGTGTCTCAGTTAGTGGATATTGCCATGGGGCGCAAGATTAGCCGTGAGAACCCATGATACTTAAGTAAAGACGTCAAAATCTCTGGAATGATTAGTACAGAATAGAGAATTTTTTGTAAAAAGTCCCCGTTCATATAAACCACAAATGATATGGTTTTTGTAATGCCTCTCTCCCCCCCCCCCCCCCAATCATTCATAGCTGACAGGGCAATGGCCTTGGAGGCATCGATTAAAGAACTTAAAACTATTGTAATTGACATACTTAGTCTAGTGCAAAGTTTTCTAAGAAACGTTCATCCGATCAGCGAACGAGCTTTAAATTTTAAATTTAAAAGAAAACAAAACTAATGCAAATGTCCACGAGTAAAAGATAATACAGAAAAAAAAAAGACAAAGTTATAGAAGGGTATGAAATATCTGTTTTGTGTTATGCAATGTTTTAAAATAAAAAAAAAATATATCTTTTTTTTTTAAAACAATTTAGGCGCTGACAAATTGGCGATTTTTTACATTTAACTGAATGTATTCACACTAGAGTACTCCAATTATGGTATAAAAATAACTTTTCAGTTGTTTGACGTATTCACACTTCCAACTCGATATGTATTCTCTAAGTAAAACGTAGTACTGAGTTTGTTATCTATGGTGTTTTCTTGTAAAGAAGAACTAATCTTGAACAAAAGAGACGTTCTTGAAGAACTGATGCTGAGCCTTGCAGTGGCCTTCAACATGTTGAGACGGACCCTATTTTTGCAATATCTTTAAAGTCTGTTATGATCACTATCATTGAGCTCTCCTCCACACACGCACGCACACACACACACTCATCAGAACGCATTCAACATAATTTATTCGCCAACTTACCACAACTGTCCCTGATGACTAGGTCACGACCTTCTTTCAAATGGACATTGACGAGAAACACTGACCTACTTTGTGTAAGTTGCTGGCCGACTGGAAGATGACTAGGGTCCTGTAGAAAAATAAATAAATGGATCAAAATTTGTTGTCATTAAAACTAATTGACACTATAAAGTAATATACATTGTGTGTAATGCATGTTAATGTAAAAAATAATAAAACTGAAAGGAAGATTTGAGGAAATGTTGATTGTACATTAAAAATCAAATACTATATTATAATTATCACTCGTAAGTGATCAAGAAACGATATGCTTGGGGAAATGGTGATAGGACTTCACACGCGAGAGAAATGGAGAATGACTTATTGTAAGGCCTCTTCTTAGATTTTGCAAAAACGTGTCTTTGTAGTTTCAATTAGTTAGGTAAGTTACTATCAGAACTTCAGAAGTATTATTTACTGGAACAGCGTTCTATATTTACAGTACATTAGAACACATATAGTCTGAATGTAACTCGGGGTGAACGATTCAGGTGAATATGTTGATTGGTTTATGTACTAGCCAGAATATAAAAGTAGCTAAATATGACATGGTTATTAAACGAGGGTAGCAGCCAGAAAATATTGGGCCCCTGAACAGAGCTGGGGGGGCCTCTCTTAAAATCTAACCCCCACCCCGCCTCCCCCCACCCAAAAAAAAACACGTAAAAATGCCTTGCATCGTTGGTGAACAATTAAAAATAAAATCAAAAGCGACGAGACTCCCAATGGTTGGGGCTCCAAGCAAATGTCCCCCCCCCCCGCATCTCAACCACTGCGGAGGATCCGGTTAAACTGACACGACTGTTCGTGCTGAATATTTGATAACTCTCATTTAACGATCAGAAGCCGTGATAAATACCACAGTTATCAGCTTATTATCTTCATCGTCATTATTTATTCATAGGAAATATTGTGAATGAAGGGCAATTTTTTATGTGAGCGTTTGTGTCGGGGGGGGGGGGAAGGGAGAGGGTTATTGTGAACGAAGAATTATGACGTTGACATAATGTGTTTCTATGCAATGTTTGCAGCTGCGTCTTTTACAGTAAGAACGTGTATTAAACCATACAGCTGTTTACAAAACGTGTACCAAGTATGAGTGTGTGCAGCAACGAGCTTTGGGGAGTGCGACAAAACGTTTGTTAGGGCCCAACAAATGGTGCTCGCCCCAAGGCCCCGCATATGATATTAAGTCATAGGCCCCGCAAATGCTGCTGCTGTAGTCGACACTGGTGCGCGGTGCCGTGTGAATGTTGTGTTTACGTTGTTTGTACTCTTGTTTTTCTACACATTTATGTTTACACGCTATTCGGTACTTTAATATCACGTTTCAGGACTTCCAGCTCATATGCTGCTATGGTGCATTGCTAGAAGGGTGAAGGTTGCAATGATCTTAGATGATCGCTGCTATTTATTACTTACAAAACAAATGAAAAATGATAAAACAATTCAAAATGTAAAAAGTGATTTTAAAAAATTCGTCTAGAACATTAAATTTCATCAAAGTATTCATCGCTTAAAAAAAAATAATAATGTATACTTTTTTTGTAAATTATAGTATTTATACCTTTTATATTTTGACGTAAAGTTTTATTTACACAAAACATGTGTTCGAGCTACTTTATAATTGTCTCCCTTGTACTCGATAACCAAATATAATTTAAAATGAGGACAATAAAAAATAATTCCAAATACACACAAAACAATCTTGTTTTGACATAAAAAAAATGAAATCTAGAGCCATGAAACAAATAATTCATATGGGTACGACGGTAGTGTAGGCTACATGTATTTTTGTTTATAACGACATAATCAATGACATAATAGAGACATTAGAAGAATGTTTGCCTGAACATTTAAAAAAAACAACATTAATCAGCAGTCTTTAAGTAATACAAGTAACAAATGACATTGAACGGAATGTTGTCATCAAAAACTGATTTATTGGTTTTTTTTTTATGCTTAGGTCGATTTTTTGGCCACTTGATTAAGTCCAGGTGTCAAATTTAGATATTTACATAAATAAACTAGATCACCACGGCATAGAAACATGACCAAAGTCAACAGTGACATAAAGTCAACTACTCACATCAATGTCAACTCTGTCCTCAGAGTCTATATTTTCAACATGTTCATCCATGTCGTATCATCCTGTGAGTAGACTAGCTGTGAATGCGGATAGTGGACTATTGAGGATGTCTGTCTGTCTGTACAACAGGAAATAGAAGGTAGACCGTAGACTCACACTGTTGGTACGACAACAGGTGAGGCAGACAACTAGGTCACACTTGCGTTCTCTCTACGGTGTTTGGTGACCTCTGAACCGAGACGGCCACGGCGAAAACAGATATATAGTATCAGGTTATGGGGCTGGGGGGGGGGGTGGGGGGAGGGGGACCGTTGTTGAGACTTAAGTCAACGAGACGCGTTAGAGACATTAATCGGCTACTGACGGCTACCCGGCTACCCACACGGTAATAGTATGCGGCTAGCTCTAATTCAACACACAGAGGCCAGTAGATGGACCAAGGCAACAATGGCGTTGTTAATTAGATGATCAAATGCAACTAAAGACACGTGTACAATGCTCTCGAAGTTTCTATGAGGTAACGAGAACAAGAACAAATCAAACGTGCACCACACACTAACTTCGTTGTATTTAATTGTTCACGTTATCCTATTCCAAAGCCAGATTTTTTGCAGCCGTGGAAACAAAACTCGAGTGATAATCCACACAGCTTCGGCTGTACACCAAAACAGTGGTACATGTAGTAAACAATATTGTTGTTTTTTTTTTTTTTAGCAATATAGCATAATTTAAAAATAAAAGTCAAATTTGAAAAAAAAAAACGCAAGAAAATAATGTATTTTAAATGATACACTGACAGGTTATATGTACACCAAACTTGGAAACACCCACCGACAGGTTATATGTACACCAAACTTGGAAACACCCACCGACAGGTTATATGTACACCAAACTTGGAAACACCCACCGACAGGTTATATGTACACCAAACTTGGAAACACCCACCGACAGGTTATATGTACACCAAACTTGGAAACACCCACCGACAGGTTACAAGGAATTTTTTTTAAATTTGTTTATTATTTCACACTAAACTTTGAACAAAACAGTGCAGAGGGTTGAAACAAACATTTAACATTTAATTTAAAAATATAAATGACTGCGTCTAGGGGATCGTTTGACTTCCCGCTGTCAATTAAACCGATCCAATATTTCCAAGTCAACGTCAACTGGTTCACGTTTGATAAGCCTGTTGACACCCAGTTTCAGGAAGTAAACAGAGTGGGTGGGTTTAAACAAAAACAAAGAAGAGATTCTCAGCGCAGTCTAGGAGAATCTTTGTTCTTGGATAGAAGTCTAGATTAGGAGAATCTTTGTTCTTGGATAGAAGTCTAGATTAGGAGAATCTTTGTTCTTGGATAGAAGTCTAGATTAGGAAAATCTTTGTTCTTGGACAGAAGTCTAGATTAGGAGAATCTTTGGTAGAAGTCTAGATTAGGAGAATCTGGTACAGAAGTCTAGATTAGGAGGATCACAAACGACATATCGATGCCTACCAGTACACCAAAAGAGCACCATACTTTATAAACCAAACGTTCGTGGCTCCAATACGGAAAAAAAGTATATTAAACAATTATAAATTACAATAATAATAAATATTACATTATCGCAATGTATAATTTTTATATTTCTGTATGAGAAACCCAGAAACAAGGTAGAATATTTTGTCCTACAATACCCAGTTAATTATTATCGAGTCAAATTGTATATCTTCTGTAGTGCCATACATGTAATGGTGGTTTTATAGTCCAAGCTTAGCTAGGGAATTAATTACTGACCTCCCAGGTAATACACACAATTTGACCCACTTGTCCTCTGCATGAGCTGGTGTGTGTTTGTTAAAGTATGTGGGGAGTAACTGACTTCTAATGTATGAGCCATGCTGATGATTTTATAGGTCAGGGTCTTTCGTATTTACTCTTTTTTTTAAACGAAGTGTAGGAAGGTCGTGAAAGGACAAATTGACCTAGATGTACCTTGCTTGACCTACAGTAGGCTTGGAAGATGTGCAATTATTACAGTACTATAATGATGTTTTCACATAATGCACGACTTTCAACCTACTTCCCGAAGAATTAATTATCCAGAAATAGATGACAAATGTCCAGAAATATATAAAAATATAGGAAACGATTTTTTTATATATAACTTAAAAAATCTAGCTCTATAAATAAGAACATGTGTATAGATACAGGTGGCTCAACAATTATCTCGATCTAATTATAAAATATCATAGTTGGCAACACTGATATCTTGTCACAGCAGTGGGGGCATCTTCATTCAGACAATACAGATAACGTGTCTATTGTTAAAATATTCATGTTGTTATAGCAGTTTTTTTTATATTGTTTTTATGTTGAGTTATTGTTGATATTGTTGCTGGTATTTTTTTTTAAATATAATTTTCTTATTAAAAAAAGACCAGGAAGTATATCCGGAAGTTCTGAATTACAACTCTAGTTATCAAAAAATAACATCTGCTTCAGTAGTTGGATCAATAATGGATGTTTGTGTTTTTGTTTTTGACAGACAAGTAGTATCAAATTTAAAAAAAAAAAGGAATCTGGTCAAGTTGGACACGGCGTGAAACAATTTGTTCAGTATCACAATACAAATGGCGAAATATAGAACAATAATTGTAGTTGAGAAATCACAAAATGGCCGAACACCTTTTTGTGGTTATGGTTTCAATATGCTGGATACTAGCACACGTGGGACGAAATACGATCATACAAGGGAGTAAACTTACAGAGGGGTTTACAATCTAATCAGAAATAAGAACAGAGGCGGAAATACGTGGGAAGGGCAGAATGTGGGACCTTAGGCTCAGTGGCGTAGCGAAGGGGGGCATTATGCCTCGGGCGCTACTCAAAAAGAGACGCCAAACGGTCCGAAAAACATATAATATTATACGGTTTTCGAATGGGGGGGGGCGCTAAAAAGGTATTGTGCCCCGGGCGCGAGTTAAGCTCGCTACGCCACTGCATCATATGCTGAACGTAGAATTAAGTTTTATGTCAACTAGATGACAATTAGTTCTTATCGTGGGGCCTCTTTCAGGCGCAGGGCCTGGGGCGATTGGGACGATGGCCCTGTTTGCCACCCCCCCCCCCAATGCCACAGCCACTGAAATGTTTTTGTAATATGGAGCAAAGATATTTTTTTCGAGCGCTAATTGTTTTTGTAAAGTCAATGACACTGAGTCAATGTACTCATCAATGTCTTTTATATCCAACAGCTGAAATCGGTGAATCTATTAAATTTCATTAAATTGTCCTTCCTTGATTACTCCATGATGACGTCATAACCTTTGTGGTCATTAATAACTCCATGGTCATCGTAACCTAAGCTATGACATGAAAGTGGAGCATGGCATTATAAAAACTGTACCGGTCAGTTGTTGGTCAGATAAAGGATCTAGAGATAGATGGAGGGTGGGTCTGACCATAGGATAGCCCAGACAATGTAAAAATGTTAGGTTGTCCAAATATAAGAAAGCGGCTGCCCTGTACTAAGGGCATTATATCGTTAATATCAAACAGTAACGCCCCATTAGTCAAAGTATCAAAGTAACGAAGCAAGGCTTGTTGACAGACATTTATTTAATGCACTGACCCACAGAATAACACTGGGTTAAATTATGATAGGAAATCAATAGATAAGTGAATGGACAGAATATGGTAAAAGGCTTTTTCTTAAAATGAGATCTCAACCATATCATAAAGCAGCCCTTCCCATAATTCTTTCATACTTTAAAATAATATGCGTAGAAAACCTCTTAGGATTTTTTTTTTCATATAAAAAAATTTCTACAGGAAATGAAACATTTATCTTCTTGACCCATTCACCACTTGCCCATCACTGAACCAATCATTCACCACGTAATTAAATTGACTGCTAAAAAGAAAACGGAAGTTGGAAATTGGTTACGATCAAGTCGAGTGTCTTCACGTTTTCAAGGTCACAGTCCTAGCTGAGTACTTCAGTTGTACACACACACACACATACATTATATTGAGTATTTTATACGTCACAAAAACAGAGAGAAGAGATTATATTCTTTAACTGTGCTGGGTAATTTGTTGACATTCTCTGCATCTTAAAAAAAAAACAACTATTAGGCCAGAAGGTTTTAAACAACAACACACGGGACATTTCAAACAAAATAAAACAATTCACACAATCACAGAGATCAATAAAAACATTTACATCATGAATATGAAATATTCAATAAATCTGTTCGTGTTTTTTGCTTTTAAATTTTATTTCAAGAAAAAATACTTATGACTCATCTAAATAAAATAATTGCAAAGGAATGACTAACACAAAGAAAATGTCATTTTTTTAAATTTTTATTTAGACGAAAATTAATTCAAGAAAAGTGTTTTTCAGAAATCTGTTATGTCCTCTTTTTTTGTTTTTTTTTTGTTCATAAAGTAAAATAAAAATACTACTAGTAGTACTGAAGGTTATGAGGAATGATGCCTGCCAAGTCTGTGTTGTTGTAGGATGACTAGGAATAATGGTAAAGCAGTTAAGACTCAAATCTAAAGCAGATACCAGGGAAAAAAAACATATTTCTCAAAAAAAAAAAAATATAATAAAAAAAATTTACCATCTTGGCCAAAGTTCACATTCAGAGAAAGGAACTACATAAAATCAAACAATCACCGAGTTAAATTCCGACTCGCATTGAACCCACGACATGGGCCCAGTAACTATACATTTACTATTTAAAAACAAACACAATGGTTTACAGCGTCATTGAGTGTAAAACAATTGAAAGATGAATTGTCAGGGGGCTGACGTAACTTGCTACTGTATGTACTAATCATAACGGTAGGGTGAGTAGTCACACGCGTAGACCTGGTTAAATCTTGTTACTGTGTGAGTAATGTACTGAGTGTGGTATTATTGGAGGACAGATTAATGCGATGCCGTTTAGAGCTAATCATAGATATAAATATACATTCACTGTTTGACTCACTACGTGTGACCTTCCTGTCATAGAATATCACACACAATGCTTGACACAAAATGTTTTTGTTTTTATTCAGGTTTTCATTCTGAGAGTTGCATGCCAAGACGAAGTAATAAAAGCGTCATAAAAAACAGTCGAAGTTTATTTATTGACAATAATGTTGGCAATAATTGTGGCACAGAGAGGTTGGGGGGGGGTGACTATATTTGACAAAGAGGAAAAGAGGGAAACACAAACCTAGGTACAGAGACAGAGGAACATAGACCTAGGTACAGAGACAGAGGAACATAGACCTAGGTACAGAGACAGAGGAACATAGACCTAGGTACAGAGACAGAGGAACATAGACCTAGGTACAGAGACAGAGGAACATAGACCTAGGTACAGAGACAGAGGAACATAGACGAAGAAAGGAACATAGACGAAGAGAGGAACATAGACAGACGAACATAGACCTAGGTACAGAGACAGAGGAACATAGACCTAGGTATAGAGACAGGAACATATACCTAGGTACAGAGACAGAAGAACATAGACGAAGAAAGGAACATAGACGAAGAGAGGAACATAGACCTAGGTACAGAGACAGAGAAACATTGACGAAGAAAGGAACATAGACGAAGAGAGGAACATAGACCAAGGTACAGAGGCTGAGGAACATAGACGAACAGAGAACGTGTGATTTAAATATAATTTTCACATAGATAGAGAGAGAGAGAGAGAGAGAGAGAGAGAGAGAGAGAGAGAGAGAGAGAGAGAGTGAGAAAGAGGAACACATGCAAGGACAGAAACAGTGTGAGTGAGCGAGGAACATCGAGAGAGTTCCAGATACAGAGAGACAGACAGAACCAGTTAAAATGGAGGTCCAGATGGTGAAATAAATATATAAAAGAGAAAAAGTCCAACGGGCACTACATGTATTTATATGAACGTTAGATCGAGACTGGCTGAATATTAACTTCCCATGATTCATCAATCATCTAGTCCAGTTCACATAAAAATAGAAATCAACCGACAGAGTCGTGTTAGAATCAAGTAAGTTTAGAAACCAGACTTGATGGATTGAAGCCTTGAGAAGTATAAACTTTTTTTTTTTTAAATGTATTAAAATGAGCTAAAAAACATTCCCGTAGGGTAAGATCATACAAATATTTATAGAAATTATATTGAGTAAATAAATTATAATACATTTTTAGTAATGATGGAATAAATGGAGTCAGCTGTGGCTAATATAGTTTGCAAAGTTGTCAATGTTGAAATAATTACAGTAAAAATATTCAGAGATGAATTATTCAAAATGTAAGTATGTAGAAAAATATAAATATACTACATGTAGCGGTACCCTGCAAAACCATTGCATAGAGTTATATCCCCTTAGGCTTGATCGTTAGGCTTGGTTATTTTTGGTTTCGGGCAGATCCGATTTTTTCATGATTGTATTTTAAACTGGAATACTGTTGTATTAATTCTTTACTTTCAATTTAACGCAGAGCCCAATTCGCTTTTATATATATTAAACTAAGATTATAGGCTGTCAAACAACAAATATTACATAGTAAATTTATCTTTATACCGTAGGCCGTAGACAACACAGTTCCTTGTTTGAAAGTTGTAATTTTTTTTTACCCTATAAAATTTATACATTTATTTAACTCACTTGTAAAATACGTAGATATCATTTAAGAAATGTCAGTAAATAAGAAATGTAAAGTGAATGTTCAATGTAAGGGTAAAATGTGAGCATGTACACTTCAGATTGATATCAAAAAGTAATAAATAAAATGAAGAATGTGTCTTTTTTTTGTATTTTTTTTTTAAATTGTAAGCATTACAGTCATGGTATGTATTGACATGTTTTTAGTTACCACCATGGAGTTGGCAGTTTGTGTAGACTTCATGTATACATTACTACCTATGTTGAGTACATGATCTTAAAGTACGGTTTCATGAATTCTTGTAAAAATACACTGAGGTTTGATATATCGTTATATTATCTCATCAAAACATAAAAATATGAACTACCTCCAATTTCTTCTCTCATTTATCATTCAGCTCATAATTCACAACTCATCATGCGAGCAATGCAAATAGTGCTACCTTTTTTTTTTAAAATAATGACAGACGCACGTGTAGCAGGTGCATTTCACAATTATAAAGAGAACGCGATATCTAATGAAAGGCCAACTTCCTCTATCTACATACAGCTCATTGTACCATTGTGGTCAATATAGGATTACATTTCAAACTGTCCATTTTTATCTGCACTCTCCTATTAACGTCTGTGGTCATTTCACCAGATGACATCAGTTACATCGACTGGTCTCACGCAGAGTTTTTTTTTTTTTAAAAAAAACCAAATGTTATTCGATCTTCGGATGTATCCTGTTTTATTGCTCGAGCTAATTAAATTTGAGAAGATGCAGTGAAAATGTGTGTATGTGTGTGTGTGTTAGGGGTGGGAGGGGATTTCGATATATGTGTGCAAGGAATGCTGGGATTTGCCAATCCAGTAGATGCCCGGGTAATGACATACTCAGCCATGTGACAAATATGAGTCTTATATCGTAAGCCCCGACATGTAGTCCTGGTCATCTCCGTTTTAAGTCTCCACTGATGGTAAGTAAGAGAAATTTCTCTAGTGGTTTACAAGCACAAGGTCAGGCTATCACAGTCGGACTATTATACGTACGCCTGACCATGTGTTGGTGGTGAGGCTGTGAACCCAATCAGAGTAATGTAGGGGGATCATTTTCCCATCATGGCGATGATGTCTACTTGTGATCCCCGAGTACCTACATCACTACTGCATCCTCAGCTAGCACCCCCATACAGTGGCTAAGGAGTTACCACGGGAGACAACATTATGTGAATGGACTCGCTGAAATTTGATGAGCCACGAGCTCATTGTTGGATCGCGATCTAAACAACTACCATGTCCTTTCAGAGACGTCATAGCAAGTTCGTTCTTTAGGAAACTATGCAATTACCTAGGGCCCCTACCGCCTTAAGGCCCTTTCCTAATACACATTACTATAAAATATGATGCTTTCATGCCCCCCAACAAGTACTTTTACATTGGGCTCACTGTTTAGTGGGGCCTCAAAGTTCTAACGACTATGACTGGATCGCCATTTATGAAAAAGTAATCAGCTAACTTTGACAATGTATTTTGGGATTTTTAAAAATTACAGAACCGTTGATATTAGGTTTTTTTTTTTGGGGGGGGGCCTTAGACAAAAGCACCGGCCGGAGCCCTAAGTCTCAATATAAATACATAATTTCAATACATGTGTATGATAGTTGTATATATTTCTGCACACATGTGAATAAATTAGGCGGCATAAAAGCATAAAGCATTTCGTGATTTTATATCATTAAATTATTACACACACTTTTACTTTTACTTCTTAAATGGGAGGGGGGGGGGCTTTTCAAGTGGACACCCTGATCGATTTCGTCTCCGCATATGAACCGCTCTGCTTATTACATACCAAACAGCCAGAATAGTTCTTATAAGAAACAATGTCGCCATACAAAGTAAATGTAGCAATCAGGCTATTTTGAAAATAGAAGAATGCTAAATAAGACATGTTCTTCATGAAAATGTTTGCAAGAATGTGTTGTGTCCGAAACTCCTGTGTATTTTAACAGCATCCTTTAGTTTTGAGTGCAGATATGTAAATGAGAGTGTTTACCATATTGCGGCTTAACCCTAAACATTTATCAAACTCGGCTAGACAGAAAGGAATATTACAAAATGAAACAGGAAGTCCCAGTGCCGACTACCCAGCGGCTCTCGCTCACATTTCGTCTCCCTGGGCGCCGGGCTCGTCAGCCTTCCCATCATCCTCGAGACACAATGAGTTCTATTTACTAAAGATCTAAGTTGACAGCTGGCCATAACGAGTTAATAATGTATTGGCTGGTTTTATTTTTTTTTTATATCTGAACACTTTTAGCCGAGATGGAATGCTGGGAAATAAATATTGTAGCTTGCCTGTATGCCGGAGCAGACCTAGGTTTGTGTTTGTGTGTGTGTGGGGGGGGAGGGGCTGAGCAAACTAAACACAAATTTCTAGATCCAAATGTCACCGTTGAAATACATGACAACCGTATTACCCTAAAGAATGGTATTTACATAAATACATAAATAATTATTGGTTTTAGTGCTTCATTTTATGAGTAAACGTATCATATTTGACAAGGGTTTGGGCTGTCAGAGGCCATTTATGACTGACTGCAGGGGAAGGGGGATGGTGGGGGGGGGGGTTGACAGCATCAAGACAGTAGCCTAAGTTGTCTATCGTTGAAAAACTCCTCTGTCTGTATCATAGGTGAAAGGTCATAATATATAAGTGTTAAAACGGTGTCGTGAAAAAGAATTGCCAAAGTTTTCTGAAAAACGTCTTCACACCAAACAATAAAAAGTCATACTTATGGAAGATTCATAAATTAATTTCGTAACTAAGTCTTATTACTGATAAAGACTGAAAATGTTATACTCCCGATGTAATCTGAAAACTAGATTTGGGCAAATACTAACTGCTGTGATTGAGCTATGAGACTATAAAACGTTATTTCCTCTTATATATGAAGCGTTTAAAGCCAGGCTACCATAAACCACATTGTGGGTTTATTTAGTAAAGTAAAGTAAGTTAAGTACCTTATCCTTTGAAGCCATCGGAGAAGATGAAATGTTTTAAAGCAAGAAGCTTTTGTAGCCATTCTAGACTTATTCACTTTATGTGTCTTAAAACGCTTCAATATAATTTTACCATTAATACGTCTTACTTCACATATAGCAATAACTATTAATGTGTATTACTTCACAGATAACTTACTATTAATACGTAATGCTTCACATATAACTTATTATTAATAGTTTAACTGTATAACTTCATACAATCAAAGCATAATGAGCTGTATTTATTTCACTTTTCACAGGATTTACATTAGCTCCGCTTGTAACATGTCTTGTGTTTCCGGCCTGTTAGTTTATCAAGTGGCACCGGCTACATTAGCGCCACATATTCCTCCGCGGCGTGCAGAACAAACACTCCTGGGGTGTCTAAAGGGCAACACGACTCCCCTGGCTCAAGACGTCAGCTCACATTTCCACGTCAATAAATTATCTATGACTTTAGTGTGAGTACTTCATTGATGTCATCGTGAAGTTTTCTGAGTGACAGACAAACCAAAAAGCCAAAATGTGTACTAACTGTGAGGATGTAGGGGAGGGGTGGTGATCAGTTTTTGGCTGGGTCGAACTTCCAGGCAATAACAACGAAACTGAATAGCATTCTCAATTACCATAGCAACATATTGTCCTCCAGAAATGACTAAGTAATTGATGTTATGCCGTTGATTTGAGTTTCTTTATGTTCTTTACTAATCAGAGTTAGTCAGACGTAAGAGGAAGAATGACGTGGTGAATTAGTTGACACTAACTGGATATTTCAGATATTGCGATGAATTCATTGTAATATTAACGATCGAATAGAAGATAGTATACGTTATATTAAGTTGAATTACTGTCAAACGAAATTGAAATAACACTGACAGATGGACAGCTTGATTTAGTTATATCGACAATATCAAAATATCGATTTAAGTGAAAATAAATTAGCACAACAACAAACTGACATTTTGATTTGTCGCGAGACAATATTTGAATAGGTCGGTTTGATTATGTTTTTGTATAGAGCGAAATGGGGTGTTGTATTAAATGTATTTGTAGATTTGTCTGGTGAGTCTGGGTAGATTTGTCTGGTGAGTCTGGGTTGATTAGTCTATTATTAAGTGGGTTTTTTTCTTTTAATCCTTTAGTTTGAATTATTTTGTTGATGTGTGCTCATTGTTCCGTGTAAAGTGTTATATATTTTTAAAAACTTTCCCCCGTCATTTGTCACACCAGATGTCAACCGCCTCCGATATATCGACCGTGCATTTAACGAGGTGTTTCTTAAAGTGCATCATGGACCAGAAAATGATTTCTCTGAGGTAAACACTTCCGGTCGATGCAAAGTAAAATAGAAAGGGGGAGGGGGGAGAAGGGTGAAAATGTACCAGAAAACTTGCAAAAAAAAATTAAAATTGTTTCATTCACTATTATGAATAAATACTGTGAGAAAAGCAACATTAAATATACGAGCAATTAATGTTTTCACGCCATTTTGGAAAAAAAAATATTGCTTGGCATCATAATTGGTACGTATTTTGTCAGAAAATCTGACAGGCTGGGGACATTCCATAGTTTTATGTAAGCTCCTATCATGAAGTGTTTCTGTCTATATGATCATATTTTAAAGAGCAACTATAGTAAAAAAAAAATGAGAGATATTTTAAATTGAAGACATTTCTGGTATACACATTTCCATGAGACATTTACAAATGTAGAAAAAAAGTAATTATTCATAGATCAGCCAGAGTTATGTGGCTTGCTGTGAAGACAGTAGTCGCCCCTGAGGTCAATTAGGAAACTTCTGGTTGAATTTTTTACTTCAGTAGATCAATGGTGTGTGTGGTGGTAGCGTCAGTGAGACTCATACTTCAACCCCCTCCCACACACAAAAGGAATGACTATGAGCCAGTGTGTGTGTATATATATATATATATATATATATATATATATATATATATATTTATATATATATTTATATATATATATATATATATATATTTATATATATATTTATATATATATATTTATATATATATATATTTATATATATATATATTTATATATATATGTATATATATATATATATATATATATATATATATATATATATATTAGGGGTGTGCCGGATCTGTTTTTTTCAACCGGATCCGGATCTTCTTATGCGAAATCCGCCGGATCCGGTACCGGATTCCGGATTATTCCAGATTTTGGTACTTTGCAGATACCGGTAAATCTGAGGGATTGGATGACTTCTGAACAGCCTCTGGTATGTTTAGAATATTAAACATTAAACAAGCTCAACGCTCGAAACAATCGATTAATGTATCGTGATCGTGTGGAATTCGGGAAAGAGAATTACTTTTACTTCAGATTATGATCCGGTGAGTCACAAAATCTGGCAAATTCTGAAATCCGGTATATTCCGGATTCCGGTTGTTCCGGATATATGTAAATCCGTCGGAACCGGATTTCACTGGATAGTGCAAAATCCGGTGGAACCGGATTCCGGCACACCCCAAATATATATATATATAAATCTCGTAAATAAAACGATATCAGAGTTCGTCTAGTTACAGAATAAAAATGGACTCAAAATGTTTAATGCGCATTATTTCTCGCACCAATCAACAGTCTATCCATAATTTACCACAGTCTATCCATAATTTACCACAGTCTATACATAATTTACTACAGTCTACCCGTAATTTACTGCACTCTTAAAAATGTACAAAAATAAAACAATCACACTTAACCTCAAGAAGAAGTATATCCATGTGTATGACGTGTGTTGTCCAATTCAATAGTTCTTAGTTAACATCCCAACACAAAATGTACGATGGAACTGTGCAATTAATACATTGAGTTTATTTTGTGGGAAGATCCTAGCAATATTTCTCACAGCTAGTTACAGAACAACCTATCTATAGCATTGAATGAGATGCACTGGTTCTCTCCCTCCAAGTCCCCCCCCCCCGTCCCCATCCCAGTGGCTATTCGCACCTGTCGCACAAGTCAATTGGTATCACGTATAATGGTAATAGCTTAATGTACCAAGCTGGTGATTACATCTTAAACCCTGTAACAGCGATTTACGTACCCAAGGTGCGAGTATGAGTACACGTACCCAAGGTGCAAGTAGGACTACAAGTACCGAAGGTGCGAGTGCGAGTACGAGTACACGTACCCAAGGTGCAAGTATGAGTACACGTATCCAAGGTGCAAGTATGAGTACACGTACCCAAGGTGCAAGTAGGACTACACGTACCCAAGGTGCAAGTATGAGTACACGTACCCAAGGTGCAAGTATGAGTACACGTACCCAAGGTGCAAGTATGAGTACACGTACCCAAGGTGCAAGTATGAGTACACGTACCCAAGGTGCGAATTCGAGTACAAGTATTCCTAAAATGTACTCGAGTACATGTCCAAGTACCTACTACGCCACTCCTGAATAATACATATGAAATATCAACGTTAAAGATAGGGCTGTACCGGATTCTAATTTTTAGATCCTGCAGGATCGAAACCGGAATCGGATTTAATATTTGAATCCTGCCGGAATCGGAACAGGAACCGGATTTTACCGAATTAAATAGTAATTTTTCCGAACGAAGTAGTAATTTCTCGCCTAACATAAAAAAAGATTTAAGAATGAAAAATATAATTAAAATTTAGTTTTTAAGTTCTAGATAGCAAAAAACAGTATTAACCATTTATATCTTGAAGACTGTGACTAAAACCCCTTCCCTAATCTTGAGTTAAGAAAGATAACTCTGTCAAAATAACAGGTTCTTCGTTTTAAAAATTTATTTTAATAAAGCTGTACCTAATTTAGCCAGATTTCTATTACAATCAAACAAAGAAATGGATAACATATCTTAGAAAGTATAATAAACATGTTTATTAATAGATGAATTCCAATATATATATATATATATATATATATATATATATATATATATATATATATATATATATTAGGGTGGGTCAAAAAAATTTTTTTTTATTGAAACATTATTAAAAAGTTGTTACATCAAGGTAGTACATGGAATATGTACAAATATTTGAAAACTACATAGTTTTACTACTCTCAACTTTTGTTCGAAATTTTAACTATCTTTACTATGAGTTTTTTGTGACTGAACATGTTAAATTTGTGACCTAGGTTATTCAAAAAAGAAATGATATGCATATAAAATTTGTGTCTTATCTTTATAACCTTTTTTATGAATAACTAATTAGTTCAGACAACTGGGATATGCAAAGCATCCATTTTTCTCTCAATATAATAGTTGTACCGTGTTTTCATTATTGGATCACGCATAGTTGTTTTATTTCATTTTTGGTTAATTTTTCAATTATTTTATTAAGTTTTTCTATGAATATGAGTTCTTCTACAAGAAGTGCAACTGTACATTCTGTGTTTGGGTCAGCAGCTGAATTGCCTAAAAGACAACTTCCAACCAGTGAAGATTTTTTCAAAGCTATTGGTGGATGCTTAAAATGGAACAATTCAATCATAGCCTTCATTCGCGAGCGCACGCATTAGCGCATGAAGTTAAACAATTATATGACCAGGCTAGTATCCCTACAAATGACATTACCAGTATAATTGTTCGAGTATAAATATGCAGGTGTTAGGGATAGAGGAGACTGTAAATGTCCACAATCAGTAATAATTTATGTGCTAGAGTGGGCATTTTGGGTGGATCAAAAGATGGCAAGAAATATGTTCATAGACAATGTTGAAAACCAAACAACAAAAATATTACAAAATCGACAGAAAAGAAAATATTCATTGATGCAGGGTGGCGATCAGATAGGAACCACAAATGATAACGTCAATGATGAGAAAGATAATGATATTCCAGATCAGGATGCTGAAGATGATGAACTACTTGATGCAGACTTCTCCAGCGATGAGGAATGTTCCAAATAACAAAACAGATATCAATATGAAGCAGTGGATCGATGTAAACTAAGCAATAGGGATACATGTCTTATCGTTAAAGCTGTGTTTAAGGACTTAAACATGTTAACACCATCTACAGCTCTGGATCCAGCAAAGATGCGTCGACATAGATAGGGCAGCCAAGGAACATACTGATGAGAGCAAAGATGGTTAACAAAAGCGAACAGGACTTTTGCGATCCATCTTGTCAAAGTGGGGCTAGAAAATTTTTCTATATGATACAACTGCTTCAGAACCTTGATACTGCTGATCAATCTATTATATTGCCTGTATTGGAAAATAACTGCTACTTTGCACATCCAAAAAACATTCTATTAGGACAATGATAAAGAAATTGGAAGGTATGCAGTAAATAAAATCATAACAGCACGACATAAACCAGCTCTATGGAGAGTTAGAATTTTTCAACAAAAATGACATAATCCTGAATATTGCAGCTAAATCATATGATCAGATGATTAACTGGGATCTTTGTGCAGTGACATCCCCTCCTCTGCTGGAACATATTTGTGATGATGAACTTAAACGCAACAACCCAATCATACTGGATCAAATTCCCTGTCACTCTCAAGCTGTTGAAAGAGCAATTAAAGAAGTTACTGCTGTTAGTTTGAAAGTGTACGAACATTTCAAACTGTACGGACATAGCTCTAGACATGGGATGGTTTTGCAAACAAAGAAATCAATGGATGTTCTTCAGAAAGTTGAAAGCAAAGCAAGTTTCCTGTGACAATCCATAAACAGTATTATTCATATGTACATTGTATATTTTGCATGAACGATTTATAGATTTGTACAATTTCATATTACTTATACCAAACATTCTAAATGTTGTAAAATGTCATACATTGGGGGGGGGGGGTACCCGGGTCAAAGCAAAATCTTTTTTATTATTAAAGTTTAAGACATTTTAATATCTTAGTAATGGTATAGTAGATTTAAAAATAATTTTGTTAAAAAAAAAATATTAACATATTGATATTTGTGGATGCGGCATGCCGCCATCTTGAAATTTATGACCTTTTTGTGGCAAATATTTCTGAAATATTTATAGACTGTTTCATATAAAATGTACAATTTTATAATCAGAAAAGCTTACTTTAGGGAATGTCAAAGTACTTTTTTGATAATGTAATAAATAATTTTTTTATGAATTTTTAAAATTTTGTATGGTAAAAATAAGCAAAAAATGCTAATTTTGAAAATTAAAAAAAAAATGGACTTAAAATTTCTTGAAAACCCTCTGACCTTCTATAAATGCACCTCTTCTACATAAAAATTAGAAGTTTTATCAAAATCTGATTGGTGGTTTTTGAGATTTTCTTGCCATAGTGAAGCAAAATGTCAAAAATATTTTTTCAGAGAAAAATGACTTTTAATTTTTTAAATTATTGAAGTTTCTGATTGAGTAACATTCTGAAAATACATTTTAATTTATCTAAAAAAAATTTTTTTCTGCAATATAATTAAATCATAGCTATTATTGACATGTTTTACAATATAAAAATGTAAAAAAAAAAAATTATTTTTTTTGAGACAATGCATTTTTGTTCACCCCGTACCCCCTTGAATCAAAAGTTGGGAGTGGAAGACATTATCTGATTTTTACAAATTTTACATTTTTACAATCAGTAGGACCATAGGCAACTTTTTGAATATGTTTCAAATTCCCAACTCCAAAAAAAATTTTTTTGACCCACCCTAATATATATATATATATATATATATATATATATATATATATATATATATATATATATATATATATATATATATATATATATATATATATACTGTGGCACCACCCGATAGCTTATTTTTCTTTAGTTTTCCTTAGTGACGTCACCGAACAGTGTCATTTCATTCATACTTTCATTTAAACCATTATCTGACTATTCCCATAAAAACGCAAACTAAAATGCATTTCAAATCTAAATCAATATCACTTTAATGTTCAATTAAAAATGTATCTTCAAGTTATTTATCTAAATTTGCGAGGAATTTTATCCAAATCGTGACAAAATCCACTAAATTAAACAAGCAATTAAGCCTGTTCCATTCTGGACACAGGACGTGTTAGCGCATTTTCATGTTATGTATCAGTACGTATGCTATCTTTCAGTAAATATTTGTAAATTTTGGAAATGTTTATAAATTCAATTGTGTAATGCATATATCTGTAAAAAAAATTTATAAAGACGTTTCTTTATATTTGAAAAAAAATTATTTTCTCTTAAATCTAACTACAAGTGGTTTGTGGTTACTGAAATAGGACTCATAATTGAAAACATTCGAAATTATAGTCATTTAATCGTCCGAAAACTCCGTCAATTGTTGCATAGCTCTGATACTTTCAATTAAACTCAGAACACAAGCTTACTATTTCATTTGATGAGTTTCTTAATAAATCTTGGTGAAACTACGTGCTGCAGTATTTCGCACCAAATGAACGGCTATTGAACGTACAAGGTGTATATATAATATATAAGCCCCTTATGAGCCCTGAAGCCCGGCCCTCAGAGGTCCTATCGCGAAATGAACTTTTGATGTACACATGGCAGGCCAAGACCTACAAAATGATATATACATCATGGGTCTAGGACTTATGGTTGTTGAGATCTAGGGTGATGACGGACAGACGGACAGACAGACAGACAAAACGGGGACAATAGAGCATTTTTTTTCGAAAATGCTCTAAAAATGTGCAGAAAAATAAATTATTGAACTTTTTTAAAACTGTAAACACCCAAAAATAGATCGTTGTCTGCTTTGATAGCTAAATATAGTTTATAGAAAACACGGAATCAAAAGTAGCGGAAGATAAGGTGTCGTATTACTAGACCAGGGTCGGCAACCTTTTGAGACAGAAGAGCCTAAAGTTATAATTTACAATTTTCTCAATTTTTAAAGAGCCACTAAATTTGTTGTTTCAATATTACGGTATTTGATTCGGCCGCAATTTGACATCGAAAGAGCCACAACTTGACATCGAAAGAGCAGCAGGTTGCCGACCCCTGTACTAGACTAAATACGATTCAAATCTTCCTTTTTAATATATTTGTACTTTCATATAGAACTAAAAGCGATCGACGTTATTGTAGTTTTAAAATCAAAGGAAGTTATTGTTTTAATTTAATTGTATAGCGCTAAATATTTCAAAATTATGTTGCGCTAAAATAAATTCTTACAAATTTCAAACAACAAAGAAATCCGGCTTAAATCCGGCACATTTTAACCGGAACCGGAATGGGAACCGGATGTTAAAACTGCCGTAATCCGGCTTAACAGGAACCGGAATCGAATTCCGGTACAGCCCTAGTTAAAGACAATATCACATATGTATATGAACACACAAGGTTCAAAATTACTATATTACAATACCAAACAAATGTTTCAGACACATAGGTAACAAGAGACATTAACACAAAATGTTCAAGACACAAAAGACCAGTTTGAATTTTCTCACCTGGCCCCTAGATGTACGAACTGTAATGACCGGTGAGCCGGACATACTGGACACGTCATCATCGGACTTCTTCAGGCTCTCAACGTCAAGGACGTTGCTGTTCTTCTCGTCTATGTCGGACTCTGCCGAGTCCCAGTCGCTGGTCAGACTGACCGAGGCGTCCATGGAGGATACGGTAGACTGCCGCTTGACACGCAACGGGTCGGAGGCGGCGAAGCTCATCCCCTGCGAGTTCCGGGCGTCGCCCCTGATCTCCTTAGGTCGAATTATCGGCGATGGCTCTTGGCTGGACGAGGTGAAGTCTACGTCGCTGGTTCCATCCTCGCAGTCGTAGAACTCAAAGTCGTCTTTGGGGTTGACGTCATAGGAATGTCTCCGTACCTGGCCGTTGGAAGGACGACCGTTGGCCCCGCTGCTGGAAGTCTGCAGGCTGTGCCTGTCCGATCTGGGGATCTTCCGCAGGGTGGCGTCTGGAGGCAGGCTGATGCTGGAGGCAACGGAGAGGAGGCTGTCCACTGATTTGCTCACCTGTCCCACGTGGTATGTGAATGTTTTAAATCGAGAGGCATTGTTTGTTTGTAACATATAACACAAATAGATTAATATATATGAATGCATTCACTGATACTTTTCTTAACAATGAAATAGTGTGTAAATATCTTCCATGTAGACTGTTGCAGTATAATACTTTTAAAATTGTTATTTTTTTTTTCAAGTAAAATTTATTAGCCATTGAAATCTCTTGAACAAGTTAATTAAATGAGTGAGTGTGTCCGCATGTGTCAGTGTATATATGTCAATGTGTATAGATAATGTGTCAATGTGTTTGAATGTGTGCAAATAATGTGTCAAAAAATGTGTCAATGTGTCTAAATAACGTGTCTGAATGTGTCTGGGTATGTCTATTATTTCAACTGTCTAGCTGATGACTAACTGATGACTAACTTACCACATCACTCTGTTTAAGCTCCGTTGCCCGGGGTAACTGTGCCCCCTGCTTCTTGCCTGGCTTGTTTCCCTTGTTCCCCCGCCTCAGTAAGAATGCTGGGATATATCGAGGTTTAGGGGAATCAGCCATAATGATCCAAAATTTCGAAATATAAGCATCCTCCAGAACTATAGCAGCTCACCATAGGACATACACATGTTCCAGAACTACAGCAGCTCACCATAGGACTTTCACAGCACTCTCTAGTTAAATCATTTCTAGGTCCACAGTTGTTCGCAGTTAATTAAAGAATTTCATGTTGATTTTAAATAAAAAATATAGAGTTTTTTGGCGAGTCAGCTGGTTGGTTTGAATATAATCTAGTTACAGGACATGTATCTAGTGCGGCTGTTTTCATGCCATCTGGTAGAATCAGCTGCTGGTGTTTATAATGACAACATCATACAGGCCTGCAGCTGTTCATGTTTGTCTTTGTGAGTGTTTTTATGATACCTATAGAGCACAAAGATAGACACATTTGAGATAAGTCAACACGCCAATAGCGGACACAACACAATTTCGGGCTTTGGATCAATTCAGCCAATGAAAACAAGAGACAAACAAATACTCCATTTCCACCCACTAATAACATAATTTAGAAACAGAAATAACTGACGTTGACTGAGACGATGGATCAATGGAAGCTGTTTTTATCGCTATAACAGAATAATGAGTTCGATACATTAGTACACTGTTCTCAAACTTTTGTCAGTAGGAGTATGCATGAGTTGGGAGGTTTCAGCCCACATTCACTTAGGGTTCATCGGAAACAAGGACATGCAGGCCTAAGAAGTGCTGGGCCTATGACGTGCTGGTTTACAACGACGCGGCGAGATTTAGGGTTGGGAAAAAAATGTCATTAAGAAAAATGGGTTCACTCACTAAAAAGGTTATTAACTGGGATTTTATAGGACATATAAACATTGTCCACCTCAATATAGTTTATAATTTTTACTTTTATCTTATAGAATTATAAAAAGCAGTCACAATCTAATAGAATCGGGTCCAAAAACTGGAGAGAAAACAGCCAATCAGGATACAGTTTTGGAGCCTTTCTTACCCCTGCTCGTCATGGACCTTTATGAGCCAGCATGTCCTTAAACGACGAATACATTTAAATAATAAATAGCACTATCGTGTAAACTATAATAGATGGTATACTCTGTTGTTTTTTAGTATGTGAATTTTTTCATCTGATTTCTTGGAGTGCTGCTATTTTTATTTTGTACTTTCTAAGCTGTTCAGTGAGGCGGGTTTGGGCTCCTGCTCTGTAGAGGCTTAATATATTCGCTAGCCAGTAATCATGTGCATAATCGTGCGAAGGTCGGTTTTCATTTAAATCAGTCCGGTTTTTGAATTGTTGTTTAGCTTTCGTAACCTGGTTTTTTGTTTACATGAATGGGTGGTTAGCCCTGTGCACAGCCACTAGGGTGTTGCCCGTGACAGCCTTGTGGGTAGCCGCCTTTGTTTAAGGCACTCTAGAAAAGTGTTATGAACGTAACATACACCTACAACAGCTTTACATAGATTTCAAGATGGCATATGGTAGCATCAGTAGAAATTATCTTTACAAAATATTACAGGAGTTGTGTATCCCCAACAAACTCATTACACTAGTATGTATGACATTAAACAACTCAAAAAGCAAAGTGAAAATACAAGGGGAAAGCTCAAGAGAATTTAAAGTAAACCAAGGACTTAGACAAGGAGACTCCCTTTCTTGCATAATTTTCAACTTAGCACTAGAAAAAGTCATAAGAAACGTACAGTTGGATAAGCGAGGAACTATAACACATTACCTCAGAAGTGAAAAAACAAAGTCTATGGAAACAGGAACAATATTTACAGAACCCATTCAGTACCTTGCATATGCTGATGATATGACATTGATAGGAAAGCAAAGCAAGGATATAGCAAAAGCATACATAGAATTAGAAACAGCAGCTAAGAAAGCAGGTTTAACAGTAAACGAAACAAATACTCAATACATGCTATTACAAAGAAATGAAAAAGAAGGAAAAGAAAAACCATTCAAAATCAGTCATAGAGCATTTGAAAGAGTAGAAAACTTTAAATAACTGGGATCAACCATAAGTTAAAAAAATGATATAATGACAGAGATCAAAAACAGACTAGAAGTAAGGAACATAATATATCATACACTGCATACAATACTGAAAAACAGGCAGATCTCCAGAAAACGTAAAAAACCATATACAAGACAATGATCCGACCAGCAGTAACATCTGGTAGTGAAACATGGGCCATCAGCAAACAAGCAGAAAATATACTAAACACTTGGGAAAGGAACATATTTAGGAAAATATATGGGCCAGTAAATGACGAGTGGAGAAGTAGAACCAATTAAAAACTGTACGAACTTTACGAAGAACCAAATACAGTATAACAGCTGAAATCAAAATGAATAGATTGAGGTGGGTATGGCACATAGAAAGAATGGAAAACAACAGAGGTCCAAAAGCAATATATATGGCAACACCCAATAAGAAAAGGCCTAAAGGCAGACCAAGAAGCAGATGGTTGGAGGAAGTGGAGAAAGACCTTAAAGCCATAGGAGTGAGAGAGTGGAGGAAGAGGACCATGGATCGGGAAAAGTGGAGAAGAGTAGTATGGCAGGCCAGGGCCCTAAATGGGCTGTAGAGCCAAAGGAAGAAGAGGAAGAAGACTATCGTGTAAACACCATAGACATAGGACAGGCCTACACAAAGAGACATAGGACAGGCCTACACAAAGAGACATAGGGCAGGCCTACACAAAGAGACATAGGACAGGCCTACACAAAGAGATCTGTACATTCTAAAAGATTGAGACCCGTTGGATTCATTGCAACATTATAAAGAAACAAGCAATTAAGCCTGTTCCATTCTGGACACAGGACGTGTTTGCGCATGTTCGTATTATGTATCACTGGACAGGTGTGTAAATAAGAGATGTGGGTGGGGGTGAAACAACAGTCGTTCCCCTCCCCCTTATCTGGCGCTAGGCGCTAGCATCAGGACGGTGCATCGAGACCAGTCACGTGACCTATATGTGACTGAAATAGGACTCATAATTGAAACATTCTAAATTGTAGTCATTTAATCGTCCGAAAACTCCGTCAATTGTTGTTTTATATAAAGTACGGGAAGTAAGTCATGTTGAATAACTGTTACAAAAATAAATAATGATTACGCCCCTTTGATTAGCTTTTATTATTTATATTTAAAATATAAGCAAAACGGTACATAAAAAACTCTTATATTTTGGCCCTGAGAGGTTAAATCGCAAAATGGACTTTTGATGTACACTTGGCAGGCCAAGACCTACACAATGATATATACATCATGGGTCTAGGACTTATGGTTGCTTAGATATAGGGCGATCCATTATTAATATAGCTTATATAGTAAAAAAACAGTACTTTATAAGGCCCCTTTTACGACCCTGAGAGGTCAGATCGCGAAATGGAAAAAAATCGTTTCTTGGCAGGCCAAGACCTACAAAATGATATATACATCATGGGTCTAGGACTTATGGTTGTTGAGATCTAGGGTGATGACGGACAGACAGACGGACAGACAGACAAAACGGGGACAATAGAGCATTTTTTTTCGAAAATGCTCTAAAAATGCATTTCCTTTTCATCCACTCTATCAAATTAAGTCTAAACGACTGGGTTTGAGAGTAATTCAGCAAACAGTGCTGTGAGTTTATGAGGCGGATAATACATACAACTATCAACACGATGAAAGACAAAACGAGATTAAGCTGATATCACACAGCTGGGGCCTCTTGGTTTATTTTGTGCAGCGAGTAAATGAATGAATGGACACACAAAAAGACAAACTGAATCACTCACTCTGTAGAGTGGTGCTCTCCCCCCTTTCATGTGTCCCAATGGTGACACCAACTGTACCAAAGGATGCAAACATTAGCAAATATTCACTTCAATCATCCTCGTGTAATTGATTTTATATCGATCGGCAGTGGTCAACACATCGGCTGGGATCAGATAAAGTGGGACAGTACAATACAGAATGTCGGCCCGTGGGGAATTTTCCTCAATCTGTCTATCTATTGAATTATTCCATCAGACAAACTTTAAAAAAAAAAGTCCTAATGTCTACAACCAAAGTTTATCCCTACTGGATCGTATGTCTAACATGAGATCAAACATGTCCATTGTAAAGTGACCTTGAGTAAGTTGGGTAAGGTAATGACTAATAGATTCGGGGTGGGTGGGGGAGGGGGCATTTCGGATGGTTTAAAAGATATCGCGTTTGTGATGTTCATTTTTTATTTAACACGAATAGGCATCATTTTACACCAAACATGTACAAAGAGTTTACATGCAAGCATATAACAAGTTGGAAATACCCCCCCCCCCCAAATGCAATGACGTCACTACTGGTGATCACCCCTCTCAGATATGTACAATGTACGTCATAGACACGTGAAACTAGAAAACAGCCTTTAAAGCTCTCACTGAACAGCAGATGTACAGCCGACCCTGTTTGTTCGGTGTCCCACCTCTAGCGTGATAAGTGAACTTCCGCGAAGTAAGATAATTATCTATTTCCAAATAGAATAGTTTCACCGATAAATCTTCAAAAAACTGTTTATGGCCTTTTTAATATGGTCTGTTGCATTAGTAAATCTGTCTAGACATGAAATATCGTCAATGAAGTCTCCACAACACTCGTATAGTGCAATATATTATTATAGTCAATTATCAAATTTATTGAATAAATATCTAAAATTAAATTAAACAAAAGTGGCTACACAGTACCAATCGACAACCACGTTAGAGGAAAGCCGCTGAAAATCGAAACGTGATGTAGCGATGGACGACCGAATGTCGTTAACATAAATACATCCATGGCTTAGTTTAAGGCTCTCAGTTTTTTTTATGTATCTATCTGTAATCAAGTTTGTTGGTGAGTCGTACAGTTATTGATCATTTATTATTTGCATATATTATATCTATGTTTGTTACATATCACAATCCTTGAAATGATGAAAACATGTTGTATCGTAATAGAGGAAAAAAGATACAAATGACGTTGAAGTAGAATTAGATGAATGCACAGGATGACGTTATTGATAGCAGTGAGCGAGTTCGGAGAATCATAAATGACGCAGCTGTGTTAATGTTACAGGTTGGATGGGTCAGAGGGTATGTGAGCCGATGTTATTCGGACAAACAAAAATAATGAAAACAGATTTATCTAGAAACAGAATTAATGTTGCAAACATAGGTCTTAAAACTTTCACAAATACTATAGAATGCAAAAATGATAATAAAAAAAAAAATTCCCTCTATCATGCATACAATACTCTGCAAATTAATCAACATGTGTACTCAATACTATGTGCATTAGGTATATGACTTCAGAACAACACTTGTATGGCATACCATCAACAGATGAGTTTTTATTGTAGAAACACAAAACCATATCAAATTTATTTAAAAAATTGAAAAATGTCACCCACCAAACATTTTGAAGTTATAGAAAAATTGACATTTGTTAATAATTTCAAGTATTGTTTCATAAACTTTTATTTGTAAAAATAAAACGTAAATTCAGTTTCTCTGGTGAGTGGCAAAGGGGAATAATATCTTGCAGAACTTTTATTGCTCTTTCTGCACAAACATTGCTACGTGGAGTGAGTATTGGAGATGTACTTTGAGACCAATGAGTTCGAAGACAGCGCAACCCTTTTGGATAATCATTAACAGCATGGAAAAGAAGTTCATATTGTTCAGCTTTGTAATGATGATCACTAAACCAGGCATCACTCCAATGTCCACATATAAATTCACACCATTTCTGAAGGTTCTTTAGTTCATCAGGCAATAGTATGAAAGCCAACAATGCAAAAATTGCTCCAGAGTTCCATCGGGCATTGCTGAGGCCAGGCAGTGCGCTAAAATTAACTTTCGGCATTTGTTGAGAATTCTTAAAATGCTTAAAAACGCAAATTAGATGGTGCAAAAATTTCATATCATCTCTCCAACCTATTTCCTGTTTTTCTAAAATTGGAGCACATTTCTTTGTTTTACTTTCAAAATCTTTTTTTTAACATTTCATAATCTTTAAGTATCTTATTTACAAATGGATAATTTATGTTAGGAGACTCAGTTGAATCACCGAGTAAGGCATCACACACGTGTCTAAGAACACGATCAAGTATATGGTGCTGACAACCTATAAAGACTGGTGCAGACTCACCATGTTGAACAAACAGTTTCTGAAGTTTCACCACAACACCAGACTTCGACCCTGTATTAACATTTGTAGTGTCTGACACTATCATCTTTATAGCTGACCATAAGTTATATTCATCTTTAACGTTTTGAATGGCAGAACCAATTGTAGCAGCTTTGCCATCAGGAAAAACTAAGACGGATAGCCTCACTTCTTTTGCTTCATTTTTTAATACAAATACTTGGTGTTCTTTTTTCTTAATAATTTTACCATCAAAATGTAAACCCCAGAAGCTATTACGCAAGTATTTATTAATGTATCTTTTAGTTTACTTGCTTCCCTGAATACAGCTCGATATACACCTGACTGAGAAGGAGTTGCTATTTTAACGCCGGACTTATGCAAAACTTTGCTCACTAATGCCGCTCTTCGAGCTGGTAGTTTCCCAGATTGAACTAATGAAACTGCACTAGAAGTAGATTGCTGTGATTGTTTCTTATGTGTGCTTTGATCCAAGCTTTCTGTGGATGACAGCATTGCATCAGCTCCGTCAGAGCTACTTTGAGAATTCTCGTTATCACTTGAATCACTGGAACTTTCAAAACTGCTTTTTTGTTGTTGTGCCTCATTAATTTTGCAAACGATTTTCCGTTTTGATGGATGAATTGTACTTTGACTAGCAATTTTAGTTGTAGTATATCCCATCTTACCTCCACTTTGAATTTGTATTTCGTAAAGTTTTTTGTCCTCAGCACATAACCATTGACCAGTTTTGTTTGTGACATCAAATAACTTATCAAACTGCTCCCGTATGTCACCCACAGGTTTTTTCAAATGAACATCATACCTTCTAATTAAAGTTTCAATTTTTCTGCTCACTGATCGCAAAGACAGTATTGGGAAATTTAAAAAGCTCCATAATAGCTCTACTTCTTTCCTGAGTGCTGCAACTCTTTTCAATCTGGATTTTTCCATAGAGGCCAAGCCCATGTAGCGACCAATTGTCATCCACTCTTTTGGCATTCTAGAATGTGAAAGCAATGGCTCGATCTCGATTCCAATTTTGTTTCTTTTCTTAAGAGTGTTTTGAATTTTTTTCAAATTACTCGCCCATTTGTCATTTTTAGCAACGGAAGGTGATGACTTTTTTAAAGACATTTTTAAGAATAAAATTAGGCAAAATTAAAATAATCATTCAAACTCAAGTATAATTGAAAAATCTAACATGGAGAACAGGAAATAGAATTTTAATGGTAAACAACTGGAGTAAAAGTAAACTTCAGTAAAAAGAGCCAAAAGGATTATTTTTAAACTAAAAAATGTTTTGGTGGGTGAACTTTTTCAACAAAATTGGTGATTTTTTGTTGTATTTATTATTTTTATATAAAAGCTCATCAAAATCTGGCACGCCATTTGTAAAATTACAAAATTTGTTTTTCAAGTCATATACCTAATGTGCACTCAATAGTATGTGCACTCAATACTATGTGCACTCAATACTATGAGCACTCAATACTATGAGCCTACTCAATGCAAAAAAATAAAATAACCTGATCCCCAACCTACTCTCATGTTTTATGTAATATTCAACGGTCACTTAACTGGACACTAAGTTGACCAAATTAAAAAAAAAAACATCAACAGAAGAATGTTATGCATCATTAGTATCAAACGAGAAACCAATGTGTCAGAATGATTAATCAAAGACAAATGAAATGGCCTACAACAGGCAACGAGTTTCCATCGAGTGGCGTTATATGGACTTCATACTATCAGGTCCGGTTTATAATAAAAAGGGCCAATGAAGTTATCGCGAAGCTCCCCCCCCCCCAACTTCTAGAGGGCCCCATACCAGTGCAAATTCCGATCAAATCCGATGCCCATTGAGATCCCAATAGTTACTATTCCCAAAGGTCCTCAAAGTCACTAGCTAGGGTCCCCCAACGCCCCAATGTGGAGTAATTAATCTTAAATTGTTTCGACTATGGATGAGACACTATCACACAATTCATTTGATGAGACACTATCACACAATTTATTTGACATAAAGTGTATAAAACCTGTTCAGAACGGGGCACATTTGTTTAATGAAGATTATGAAGACCTGAATTAATCACAGACGGCATCAGATGAGTTCCCACATGTCCCACATTGTGATTGACAGGTCTGGGGAAGGGGGAGGGAGAGGATGAGGATAGGGCCTTCTCTGAAATATCCACTGGACAAATTTACCAACTATATTCACAGTAAAATGAAATAATACAATGAACAGGGCGAAAAGAATTTCCTATTTAAATTTTAAAAAAACAACAACAATGCCAACAAACATCACCAGTAGACACAATACACCAAGTAAAACTGACAAACATCACCAATAGACACAATACACCAAGTAAGACTGACTTATTATTTACTCAAGTACCAAAGAAATTAGTGTTTCATTCTTTTAAAAAAAAGTCTTAAAACCATCAACTGATTTTTCTCCCTGGAGAGTGTAATGTTCACAATCTATACACGCAAAAATAAAACGTTTTATAGTGTCCTAAGACATGACCACATCTTTTATTTATTCAGACCATAATAACTGTTTAAGTAAGATACAGTCAGTGACAAGATTATCTCAATACAAATTAGTACACCAAGGCTCACAAAGGTTTCGTTGTGCACACAAATTTCAATTTCTTTCCAAATCTGCGCACAGCCATTATCTTAAGCCGTACACAGACTTGGGAAAGAGATAGAACATTGGGAAATAGAACAATGGAAAATAGAACATTGGGAAACAGAGAGAACAGTGGAAAATAGAGAGAACAGTGGAAAATAGAGAGAACATTGGGAAATAGAGAGAACATTGGAAAACAGAGAGAACATTACCCATATTTCCAAATAGTCGCATAAGGTTTGAGAAATTCTCACCAATGAGATAAACAGTTGAAATATTCCATTCCAGAGAGACTGAATTATGAGATATAATTACAGATTGGCTTTTAGGCTTGGCTTGACGCTGAAACATTGAAACTCAGTGTTTGGCTTAAGTTATTTTAATTGTAGGTTAGCATGTGCTAAATCCTGATAAATAAGTTTCATGTGGAAAAGCCGAGTTAAAATTAAGCATTTAAAAAAGTAAATGAAAAATAATAATTAAAAGTTTAAATTAGAGACAATGCTCATGGGCCTGAAAATGTTTAGACCGGAGACCACATCGAATCATAAAATAACAACAGTACGACCTGAGCGGAAACGGGAACGGGAATTAGACATAGTGCATGGATAGAGCTTTGTGTATTCGGTGATAGCAGAGTACGAAATTTAAAAAAAATGGGATTTATATGTATATGTTGCTTGAATATGTAGAGATTCATAATGATTCATTTAAGATTGCTAGATCACCATATATGACAAAGCCATTCAATGTAGACATTCTACATCATTCAATGTAGACATTCAGACATGACCTATAGGCCTACATTCCAGATCGATTGCACAAATAAAACCAAGATGAGAAAAACAAAATGGTGGGGTGCGAGGGGGTTAGATCATTTGGCCATCCCTGGTGAAGTTTTCAATCATCACAACTTGGACCAAGTGTATATTGTATAGTATATAGTGTATATTGGTGGCAGACCGTTTGGTTGTCTGGAAACATGGCATCCCTGGGCGTAGAAAACATTTCAGTTGTACATGTACACATACATGTTGCCAGACTGTCAGTTGTACATGCACACATACTGGTTTCCGAACTGTCAGTTGTACATTCACACATACAGGTTGCCAGACTGTCAGTTGTACAAGTACACACACAGGTTGCCAAACTTTCTACGGACATTTTTATTATGTATTTGTATACCACTAAATACATCATTAAATGTATTCTTCCATTTTATACCTGGATCAGCTGATCACCTATGAGGTATATATATATATATATTTATATATATTTGTTGATGTCTCCACGTTGTAGTTTTTTATATAATTAGGATGACAAATTATAAGAAGTCCAATGAGATTTACATGTATAATGATATTTACATGTATAACGAGCTCTACATGTATAATGAGCTTTACATGTATAATGAGCTTTACATGTATAATGAGCTTTACATGTATAATGAGCTTTACATGTATAACTAGCTTTACATGTATAACGAGCTCTACATGTATAATGAGCTTTACATGTATAATGAGCTTTACAAGTATAACGAGCTCTACATGTATAATGAGCTAGCTTTACATGTATAATGAGCTTTACATGTATAACGAGCTCTATATGTATAATGAGCTTAAGTGCAGAAAAAACAAAAACGAAATTTCAAACACATTATACAATCAACTTCTACTTCTTGAAGAAACAAAAGTTAATGCTTATTGTATAATGCCAATGTATGTTGTAAATGCCAGTGTATGTTGTAAATGCCAATGTATGTTGTAAATGCCAATGTTTGTTGTAAATGCTAGTGTATGTTGTAAATGCCAGTGTATGTTGTAAATGCCAGTGTATGTTGTAAATGTCAATGTATGTTGTAAATGCCAGTGTATGTTGTAAATGCCAGTGTATGTTGTAAATGTCAGTGTATGTTGTAAGATGTTGTAAGATGTCAATGTATGTTGCAAATGCCAGTGTATGTTGTAAATGCCAGTGTATGTTGTAAATGCCAGTGTATGTTGTAAATGCCAGTGTATGTTGTAAATGCCAGTGTATGTTGTAAATGCCAGTGTATGTTGTAAATGCCAGTGTATGTTGTAAGATGCCCATGTATGTTGTAAGATGTCAATGTATGTTGTAAATGCCAGTGTATGTTGTAAATGCCAGTGTATGTTGTAAATGCCAGTGTATGTTGTAAGATGTCAATGTATGTTGTAAGATGTCAATGTATGTTGTAAGATGTCAATATATGTTGTAAGATGTCAATGTATGTTTAAGATTTCAATGTATGTTGTAAGATTTCAATGTATGTTGTAAGAAGCCTGTGTCGGTTGTTTAAAATCAATGTATAACTGAAATATAGATTGTGAATAAACTCCAGAATTCTAGATTCTTTACTAATGTGATCAGTATTGATTGTCCAAACTACAGTAAGTATGTTCAACACATTCGATCAATAATTGTCGAGTAAGCAGAAGTAAGATGTTGTTAAAGTAAGGAGCAGAAAGATGTACTCAACATAAAATGATTTAATCTTTATTGATTTTCAGCCAATGAGTCTTTTTTTTAACTGGATCAAGACATAACAAGGGCTAGTGTTGACCAGGTCAGAACATGGGCTAGTGTTGACCAGGTCAGAACATGGGCTAGTGTTGACCAGGTCAGAACATGGGCTAGTGTTGACCAGGTCGGAACATGGGCTAGTGTTGACCAGGTCGGAACATGGGCTAGTGTTGACCAGGTTAGAATGTGGTCTTGTTTTGTCCAGGCAGGAACATGGTCTAGTGTTGTCCAGGTTAGAATGTGGTCTTGTTTTGTCCAGGCAGGAACATGGTCTAGTGTTTTCTAAGTCAGTTTATGGTCTAGCGGGCTCCAATGGAAAGAAGCCGTTAGAATAACCTAATGTGTTATTTAATAGGTGATAACACGAACATAACACCAGAGAATGAAAACAATAATAACAATAATAATAAAGAAAGTAAAAGTGTATTAGACCCCAGACCCACCTTAGGGCACTGGTCACATTTAAAGAAAGAGGGAGTGAGGAGAAAGATCCGGTTGTTTTTTTTTAAATCCGTTGCATAGGGAGCAGATGGTGTGGTTGATGAATGTTATTTAACACACACTTCGTATATATTTTTTTTTAATTTAATATTAAATAACAACAATTAGATAAAGTTAAAAAAATGTTGGTCGGAGAGTCAAGGTGGGTGTGTCTGTTACAACAATCATAGGGATATGGGAGAGGACCTTACATTTGTTAACATTTTTTTTTAAGATACGATGGCGAGAGGTGGAGTAATTTAAATAATAACAAAAAATTTTGCATTGAAAATATGTAAAAGGTCCGCAATAGCATTGTGGGTCCAAGCATGACATACTTTAATACAGAAACTGACCGACATTCGTGCCAACCAGTTAAGGTGACAGTCCTTAAAGCAAGACCTGGATCCACAGTGAACACCAGTGTGTCGAGGGCGCCAACGGCAACTACTTAAAAGGAAGGAAATTCATGGCCAATTAGCATCAGGGCGTCTATAATTCATTAGGCTCCCCCTAGGAGGTGCCGAGATGGGTCCAAGTGCTAAGTCAGCCTTTGTCCACCAGCGTATATTTATTCGCCTTACAGTTGATCGCAATGACACATATCAATACTAATATCTAATGTATTTATTTACCGTACTTTTTATTTGTAATAATATTAGGAACTAGCTGTACCCTGCAAAAACTTCAAACACTGTGCTTAGAGTTATATTCCCTCACGTTTAGATTGGTAGGCTAGGTTATTTTTGGTTTCGGACAGATCCGATTTTTTCTTGATTTTTATTACTATTGCTTACGTTTGACGATTTTAAACTGGAATACTGTTGTATTAATTCTTTACTTTCGATTTAACGCAGAACCCACACCGCTATTATGTATATAGATGTTTATTGCCAACTTTTCACCAACCTGCTGAACCCCCACCCCCAAAATCATATACACCCAGCCCCCCCTCCTCCCCTCTCCCTCAGGTTCAATGTGTGTCTGCGTCACTGAATGAGCCAAGGTGAAATGTATAGATTGTAACACTGGTGGTGGTTTTGAATTACAGTTTGGGTCCATACAGCCAACAGCATTAACTATCAACTAATCAACGCTACACCAGCTGTTGGTATGCGGGCTGTTACTTTTTACCTTGATATCTCTCACCGTATAATGTCTCCAGAATTCATTGTTGTTATGTGTAATTACTAAAATGATACAACACAGTCTCAGCAAGTAAAATGCAACCTGAACGAATATCACAGTCCCAATCCCCTAGGCCGCAAAGGTGTGCTATCTTTTGAAACCGCGGACCACAATGGGTATTTAAATTTCACAAAAAGGGCCGAGCCAATAGCATATTGACGAAGTGTTTAAACCGAACTACATGAGTGCAATGAGAACATCATTGATGTAAAATAGCGGAGAGGATCAGTGCGCGTGCCAGTTCAAACAAACTGACCGTTCGTACTTAGGCCGGGAGCCATAGTTTGCTCATGCCTGCCTAAGGCGCTATGTTGGGTAAATAAATCTGCAGTTGACTTAATTGGCGTGCATGTGTGACCAGTTGGGACCCATTGATTATAGACACTGTTGTTAAGCTTGAGATGACCATGAATGCACATGTATTGAAGACTGTTATGAATGGACATATATTGAAGACTGTCATGAATGGACATGTATTGAAGACAACCATGCATATACATGTATTGAAGACTTATAAATGGACATGTATTGAAGACTGTCATAAATGTACATGTATTGAAGACTGTCATGAATGTACATGTAGAAGACTGTCATGAATGTACATGTATTGAAGACTGTCATGAATGTACATGTATTGAAGACTGTCATGAATGTACATGTATTGAAGACTGTCATGAATGTACATGTATTGAAGACTGTCATGAATGTACATGTATTGAAGACTGTCATGAATGTACATGTATTGAAGACTGTCATGAATGTACATGTATTGAAGACAACCATGCATATACATGTATTGAAGACTGTTATGAATGGACATGTATTGAAGACTGTCATGAATGTACATGTATTGAAGACTGTCATGAATGTACATGTATTGAAGACAACCATGCATATACATGTATTGAACACTGTTATGAATGGACATGTATTGAAGACTGTCATGAATGTACATGTATTGAAGACTGTTATGAATGGACATGTATTGAAGACTGTCATGAATGGACATGTACTGAAGACTGTCATGAATGTACATGTATTGAAGATTGTCATGAATGTACATGTATTGAAGACAACCATGCATATACATGTATTGAAGACTGTCATGAATGGACATGTATTGAAGAGTGTCATGAATGTACATGTATTGAAGACTGTCATGAATGTACAAGTATTATTACGGCAGTGAGAACTTAATTCGGTGTGCTACAACCCAAAACGTTCATCACAACAATTTAGTTATGACCCTTGTTTGTTCAGTCAGTAAATCAACAACAACAGCTAATTGTAATTGTTTATATATTTTACTGAGTTTTTTTGAGCTATTGAATCAAAGTCGGGGGATTTTCTAACTAAAGCGCCCCCCCCCCGGACCCCTTTTCACTCTCCTTATCAATTACACAGATCTTCATTATATTCTAATATATACTTCATTCTATATTCCCCCCTCTCTTAACCCAAAACCACCTACTAACGTTGTTTTCCATTTCCATCAGAATAAAATTCTGTAAAAGTAAGTTTGGGATGCTATACTGACACAGTGATCATGAGATGTAAAAGTAAGTTTGGCATGCTATATTGACGCAGTGATCATGAGATGACCCCCAACAATTATAATCACACCCAGACGAAATAATGTGAAATAACGAAGTCAATATGTAGATAAACGCACTTTCGTGTTTGTGTTGTGGTCAGCTAATGGTCAATTAACGAAATTATGTAACTATTTCGTACACTTTAACATTGAAGTATCCAGTTGTTGTTTTTATTATTATAATCTACGTTAACACTCTGATCAAGACCTGATTCGCCAAGTTTGTTGGCCTTCCTACAACAGAAAACAATTACGTCATCACGTATTCAAGCTGAAGTAGTTTGAATGACTTTGTAAGCTGATCTAGATACGTTGATTTGCCAAAGCAAATATTTTGAGACATTAATTAGACATACAGTCAGACAGGCAAATAAATGAAGATCTTGCATAGATAAATAATACAGTGTACATTTTCTGAAAAAATGAAAGTGCCGGAAATCCTATTTATCTTCATCGTGTCATGCAGAAATAACACTGAAAATGTAGTGCAGTAAACATATAAAGCAGCTATCTTGTTTTAAATAAACGGCCGGAATGCCGTTCCAGGGCGTTCAGCCAGAAAGAAAATGCACTGGATAAATATATAGATACATGGATAGTCCAAATAATGGTTGAATAGTTTAAATGATGTAACCGTAAGAGAAAAGAAACAATATGATTTTGATTGGTTGGGGAGGATTGATGGGTAAAGTATGTTTCTAAAAAAACAAAAAAACGGAAACAAAAATGCTTGAAAGCCCCTGGTAAAGATGTTGGGTTTTTATTGATTAGTTCTTTCTAACAAGGTAGTCTGTCCCATCATGTTTAGTTTAAACCCAGATGTAAATTGTTGAAGGAACAAACTAGTAAATTACAAGGATGTGGATAACTATGTGAAATACCCAACAGTTCAATAACTAATGTGTACTGTATGTATGTTGATGTGTGTATATGGTGAGTGTGTGCATGTTGTTAACATAACTATATGTTGTAAGAATCATATCTTAACAAACGTGAGTGTGTGCGTGTGTGTGTGTTGTTCTAAGTTTATTTAAACGGTTTAAGTTAAATATATTTCCCCCCCCCCCGAGTAAAAATAATCAATCAGAAAAAAATAATCTGGCAGTTAATGTGACCGATAGAGGGATGATGTAGATCAGCAGTTACTAGATAAGTGGGTCGAAACCCACCAGTTGGCTGCGAACTAATTAGATTCACTAAAGTTCTGCTATTGTGAATCGCTATGTTTATAACTGAACAGTATGTTGCAAAAAATATGTGTGTATAATTGAACATTATGTTGTAAAATTGTTGTGTGTGTAACTGAACAGCATGTTGCAAAATTGTTGTGTGTATAAATGAACAGTATGTTGTAAAATTGTTGTGTGTATAAATGAACAGTATGTTGTAAAATTGTTGTGTGTATAACTGAACAGTATGTTGTAAAATTGTTGTGTGTATAACTGAACAGTATGTTGTAAAATTGTTGTGTGTATAACTGAACAGTATGTTGCAAAATTGTTGTATTTCTGAAACACTTTCACGATTTCTACCTACATTTTATTTTTTTTTTCAGCAGTATATTGTTTGGTTTTTCTTTTCTTTTCATATCGGTTTTAAAAAAACCCAAATGTTTTGTTGTTGTTTGTTTACACTGGATGTAGAAATGTGCAAACAATTTTTTTTTTTTGGGGGGAAACTTTACTGCAGAACATTTCTGAGAGAATATTTTTTGTGACACACACAAGAAGGACAAACGTAATTCTTGACAAGACTCCCACCCCACACGATACTTGGGGGGGGGGGGGGGGGGGAGTGAGGCAACCACCTTTGCTCATTTGACATAAAAAGAAAAAATTCTGGATGTGTAGCCATGCAGGAGAGGAATGGTGTCTGCTGGTGTACTCACTAGTGTTGTTTTAGTCCCAGGTCATATTTTAGTTTCAGTTTTTATTTCGTTTTTTCTGTAATAATTTTAGTTTTCGTCTAGTTTTAGTCTTGCTTCTAATTTTAGTTTTAGTTCTCGTTGACGAAAAGTCAACATTTTCGTCAACGAAGGTTTTAGTTTTAGTTTTCGTGAACGAAAGCAACACTATATTTTAGTTTCAGTTTTTATTCCGTTTTTTCTGAAATAATTTCAGTTTTCGTCTAGTTTTAGTCTTGCTGCTAATTTTAGTTTTAGTTTTAGTTCTCGTTGACGAAAACAACACTAGTACTCACGTCCAGACTGAAAGGGAGGGGGGGGGGGCGTGTGTGTCTGGGGAGGGGGGAGAAAATTTGTAAGCGAGATTATCTGTTCCATCATGGTTATCTGCTCCTGTATTTTCATTTCATATAACGTTACCAGACGCTGACAATCCATTCATAATGTTTGCGGGGAGGTAATCTTGCTGAAATGTGCAAACATGTCATAATGATGAATTTGAAATAATAAATTAAATAATACCGCATGTGTTCACGTACAAGACGCACTTTTTCTTTAGAAATAAGTGGCCTAAAAATTATATGCGGAAACACGGTAAGTAAAAAATAAAACTATATACATTTGACAAAACTCAACCTAGTCCATAGGTAATGTCGACTAAAGTCAATATCGATCCAAGTGATGTATTGATTGGAAAAAAAAAACATTTCAATACAAATCTATTACGACTATTGCTGAGGTTCGTTTTGGTTAAACATATTGATTACCATAATGCCAACAAAACAGATTTACTGAAGTACTTGAGTAACTTGTTTACTGGGCCCAGAATATCATGGTGTTTGATGTAAAGGCCGTTGTTAGTTTGTTGTCTTTTCAATCAAATAACTCATAATTGGTTTTTTGAGGTTTTTGTACACACTTTGAAATTAACCGACTACCGAAAAGTATAAAGCAAAAAAATTAAACTTTTATAAAAAGAAATGCACACAAAGGTAAACAAATAATTCATTATATCTTTCAGATATTTATAATAATTAATTATCACTAAAAATACATGCGTGGGTGCCCATCTAGATGCATAGATTATTTATAGCTTCCTGTCAGCTAATGTAAAAACATGTTTAGATAAGTAATTGAAATCACCCACGCATATAAGTGCAGTAATGATAATTTATATAAATATATGTATGATAAAATGATTTGTATATATATAAATGTTATACTTTTAGTCTTAAAAGAATTCAACTTGTTATTGTTTTTTTGTACACGTATTTAAGCTTCTCTATATAATACTAAACAAAACGTCACTATTTACACACGCTTCTCTATATAATACTAAACAAAACGTCACTATTTACACACGCTTCTCTATATAATACTAAACAAAACGTCACTATTTACACAAGCTTGTCTATATAATACTAAACAAAACGTCACTATTTACACACGCTTCTCTATATAATACTTAACAAAACGTCACTATTTACACACGCTTCTCTATATAATACTTAACAAAACGTCACTATTTACACACGCTTCTCTATATAATACTAAACAAAACGTCACTATTTACACAAGCTTGTCTATATAATACTAAACAAAACGTCACTATTTACACAAGCTTGTCTATATAATACTAAACAAAACGTCACTATTTACACACGCTTCTCTATATAATACTTAACAAAACGTCACTATTTACACACGCTTCTCTATATAATACTAAACAAAACGTCACTATTTACACAAGCTTGTCTATATAATACTAAACAAAACGTCACTATTTACACAAGCTTCTCTATATAATACTAAACAAAACGTCACTATTTACACACGCTTCTCTATATAATACTAAACAAAACGTGACTATTTACACAAGCTTGTCTATATAATACTAAACAAAACGTCACTATTTACACACGCTTCTCTATATAATACTTAACAAAACGTCACTATTTACACACGCTTCTCTATATAATACTAAACAAAACGTCACTATTTACACAAGCTTGTCTATATAATACTAAACAAAACGTCACTATTTACACAAGCTTCTCTATATAATACTACACAAAACGTCACTATTTACACACGCTTCTCTATATAATACTAATCAAAACGTCACTATTTACACACGCTTCTCTATATAATACTTAACAAAACGTCACTATTTACACACGCTTCTCTATATAATACTAAACAAAACGCCACTATTTACACAAGCTTGTCTATATAATACTAAACAAAACGTCACTATTTACACAAGCTTCTCTATATAATACTAAACAAAACGTCACTATTTACACACGCTTCTCTATATAATACTAATCAAAACGTCACTATTTACACACGCTTCTCTATATAATACTAATCAAAACGTCACTATTTACACACGCTTCTCTATATAATACTAAACAAAACGTCACTATTTACACAAGCTTATCTATATAATACTAAACAAAACGTCACTATTTACACACGCTTCTCTATATAATACTAAACAAAACGTCACTATTTACACAAGCTTGTCTATATAATACTAAACAAAACGTCACTATTTACACAAGCTTGTCTATATAATACTAAACAAAACGTCACTATTTACACACGCTTCTCTATATAATACTGAACAAAACGTCACTATTTACACAAGCTTCTCTATATAATACTAAACAAAACGTCACTATTTGCACAAGCTTGTCTATATAATACTAAACAAAACGTCACTATTTACACAATCGTGGATTATGCTTATTATTTATACATCGAAATGCTTGTCTCAAGGCATATTTTGTTCCCATTATAAACATTACTAAAATGTAATTAACTTGGTAACTATAGAAGATTTATGGATACGAGATATATAACTCGTGTATGGTCACATAGAATCTAAACTTGTGTAAAATGTGTGCTTCCACGCTATATTAGAACAGGTCGAAAATAAATTGAGTTACACGATTCAAAAACAAATGAACAAACAGAAAGTGAAGTCAGTTATCAGCTTATAAGAAAGATTCGCTATTATCTAGAGCAGTGGTGGCTAACCTATGGAGCGCGAGCCACATTCGGCACGCAGAGCCTCATCAGTCGGCACGCGGCTAAAATATCAATTCCTTTAATTTTAATTTGAGTGTTGGCACTTAACTACATGTATAAATAAGTGTTGTTTTTTTTTTTTTGTTGAATTTCGGGCAAGCGGCCCCAAAAATGTTGGCCAGCCCTGGTCTAGAGTTTTGTTACATTGAGTTGTTTTTTTTTAAATCATTATTTAAAAATGTAAACAATTACTGGGACGATAGAGAACAAAATGAAAATTCGTTTGACGTCATAGTTTTTACAGTCGATAAATAATGTATAGTTTTGACAGTCTATGAATGTCCAGCTACTTTATAGTTTCTTCCATCTATAGCTCTCAGCCAATTGTATACAGCGGTCTGACAGCAGTGTTCAGTATTATGTCACGTGATATATAATCGTGTGCTACTGCTGCTCTATGTGTGTTGTGTCAGGGGGCTGTGCAATATGCAACTGCTGTTTGACACCGACTGACCTCTCTCTCTCTCTCTCTCTCTCACACACACACCAAACTACATCCTACAAGAACATTCGCGAACGATCCCAGTTCAATGGTTATGGCTCAGATCCTTAATATATTATCAACCATGACGAATATCAACCAACCTAAAAAAATAAATAAATTATGTAAAACAGGATATTCTGTGTTCATCCTGGACTACAAAAAAAAATTTCAAAGTCCTGTATAAATGACCGAACATACAAATAGTGAATCGAGGTCAGTGACTGAAACGAATGTAGGTCACCGGGCCGGGAGGGGGTTGAACGGCAGGCAAGATTTTGTCTTCTGGTTGATGTGTGTGCGTGTGTGTGTGTGTGCGTGTGTGTGTTTCATCGTGTGCGACCTGTTAACAGCACACAGTGTCACAGGCGTGCGATGTTTGTTTTTTATGTGTGGAAGTGTGTATGTGTGTGTGTGGGGGGGGGGGGTTGTCGTAGGCCGCTACAATTGCGATTTAGGAAACCAAACTCCATCCCTGATGTGCTCAAAGAGAAAATGTGTATGTTTAAATCTGTTAATGTGCACACAAGTATCATGATAAAACAAAACACAATACCACAAAACATAATTCCTGGCTAAGAAATATATTAGACAGCATGGAGATAGAGCTCAGTGCATGTATCACAGTGGCAGCACTAATGGGTTGTTCAATAATCACTTCCTAGACTAGCAATCAGTGGTGAACTAGGTCTGAACACAGTATTGTCAATAGGTAAATGTAGCCCACTATATAATGATATACGTTTGATTATGTTAACCAATGAAAATGATTGTGGGGGCCCCTCATAGTTTAATGTTTAGGATGCCTGAAGTTTACAGTTAAAAAAGGGCCCAATGGCCATTTGGTAAGTTGACTGAATGGTCAGTCTACAACTGTTGGCAATGATCACTAAAACTGTTGACAATAAATACATACTTACAATCCCCAACTTAAACCATTGAATTAATACGAACAATTCGTTTAAAAAACCATTTGAACTTTGGCAGTTTTTGTTTTTAAATATTATGCTTAAAAGTATTCGAAACAAAGAGTGATTGAATCCAACTTGACTTAAATCAATCATACAACTGATAACAAATATAAAATAATATAATTCCTCTTGTATAATGTCATTAGAAATGATGAAATCGAATCCGGTGAAGCGAGACCGAGTACCTAGCTACATGCGAATTTCTCCAGTGAAATACAATTATTTTGTGACAAATTAAGTTGAAAGAAACATTTGTAGATGACGTAAACCACCAACACCACTACTACGAGCACCACAGAACAGATGACGTGAAAATGTAAGAAATCTGGTGAATAAACAAACCTTGTTGTACCAGCCAGCAGGAATCGATCCATGGTAGTTGTGTCCCTTTCAAACTGAGCGAGGGAAGATGGGGCGCTGTGTGGGGAGTTATATCATACAGTGGGAATAAAACGAATGAGGTGGGGGTCGAAAGGGGTGGGGGTCGAAAGGGGTGCGGGTGGGAGTGGGGTTGAAAGAGACGGGGAGGGTGGGGGCGGGATGGTCATTAGGATGTCGGAGGAAAGAGAAGATAATAGAGTCAAGCACTAATTATTAAGTTCTTTTTACGTTGTTGTTTTTTTTTCCTCCCTTTCTTTTTGAAGACATCTGTCAATGAGATAACCACTCAGATTTGGCAGCACCATTGAGTTAATATGACCGGTTAAATTTAAGCAGAAAATGGCGACACCATGAATTGGCTCAAGAGGGAAGCTCATGTATTGTATCTTGTGTACAAAGTAAAATAAAACGATTTGTTTAGTGAATATTATAATCAAGCACAAAAAGCATCATACAGGACACAAAAAACTGTGGGATTGTCCAGTGATGATGCAAGGTATGTCTCACGCCCAATAACTTAAAACATTCGAAGCGATCGTTCGACAGATCCTGCACCCTTATTTTTAGCTCCGATAAATAGGATAGTCTTCAGAGATACCTGTATGCCTTATTGTATATCTGAACACATAGCATATACAATATGTAAGCCTACGTTTAAACACATAGCATATACAATAAGCTGGCATTCTTGTGTATTTAAACACATTGAAAACACAATTTGTAAGCTTTCATTTATATTTAAACAAATATAATATATACAATAGTAGTAAAAGCCTTTATTTTATAGTACCAGGTTTTGTTCGTGACAAAGTTAAACAGAATATAATTGCTTTGTTATTTAATCTCTCTCTCTCTCTCTCTCTCTCTCTCACTTTTTAAAAGTAATTGTGGTAAACCCTGTCACAACGATGTTACCTGCTAATTTTACAAGGTCTACTGTAATTGGAGTGTGATACACAGTGAGTGTGATACACAGTGAGTGTGATACACAGTGAGTGTGACCTTAGTGAATATGACACATAGTGAGTGTGACTTTAGTGAATGTGACACATAGTGAATGTGACCTTAGTGAGTGTGACACTTAGTGAGTGTGACCTTAGTGAATGTGACACATAGTGAGTGTGACCTTAGTGAATGTGACACGTAGTGAGTGTGACCTTAGTGAATGTGACACATAGTGAGTGTGACCTTAGTGAGTGTGACCTTAGTGAATGTGACACGTAGTGAGTGTGACCTTAGTGAATGTGACACATAGTGAGTGTGGCCTTAGTGAATGTGACACATAGTGAGTTTGACCTTAGTGAATGTGACACGTAGTGAGTGAGACCTTAGTGAATGTGACACGTAGTGAGTGAGACCTTAGTGAGTATGACCTTAGTGAGTGTGACCTTAGTAAATGTGACCTTAGTGAATGTGACACATAGTGAGTGTGACCTTAGTGAATGTGACACATAGTGAGTGTGACCTTAGTGAATGTGACACGTAGTGAGTGAGACCTTAGTGAGTGTGACCTTAGTGAGTGAGACCTTAGTGAGTGAGACCTTAGTGAGTGTGACCTTAGTGAATGCGACCTTAGTGAATGTGACCTTAGTGAGTGACCTTATTGAGTGTGACCTTAGTGAATGTGACACGTAGTGAATGAGACCTTAGTGAGTGTGACACTTAGTGAGTGTGACCTTAGTGAGTGTGACCTTATTGAGTGTGACTTTAGTGAGTGACCTTAGTGAATGTGACACGTAATGAATGTGACCTTAGTGAGTGAGACCTTAGTGAGTGAGACCTTAGTGAGTGTGACCTTTGTGAGTGACCTTAGCAAGTGTGACCTTAGTGAGTGACCTTAGCAAGTGTGACCTTAGTGAGTGACCTTAGCAAGTGTGACCTTAATTCTAGTAAACTGTCAGTGTTAAATACATCAATGGGTATAAATGTAAAATATGAATGTATTGTTGTTTTATAAAAGAGTCGGGACACCTTCAACACATTCTCCCTCGGAAAGAATTTACAACACCAAAGATATGCTTAAAGCGAGAGAGAGAGAGAGAGAGAGAGAGAGGGAGGGAGAGAGAGAGAGGGAGAGAGAGAGGGAGAGAGAGAGAGAGAGAGAGAGAGAGAGAGAGAGAGAGAGAGAGAGAGAGAGATACTGTTGGCTTTTGTTTTTGTAATCATGTTTACATCTCTGGTGATATACTTCCAGGATATCTAGTACCTGCATCCACTTAGAGGCTGTATTTAGATGATTGGTGCTTAATCTATGTCAGTCTCAAGATAGGCATAGTTGATTACTAGGAAGTTAGCACTTATCTATGTCAGCCTCCAGATACACTGGATGAGGATGCAAAATCAATACATGCAACCGCTGATTCCGAGGCAATTTTCTAACGTCGCTCTTAGCAACGCCAGACAAGGTCTTCTTCTAGTTTAGCTTCCGGCTGACCAGAGAATCAAGTAAGGTCTGTTGGATGGAAGACTTTGAACATAAGTCATACTGGTACATAGTACTTGAATTACATAAGGAGTTAGATCAGTGGTGCACGGCAAGGTCTGTGTACGAAGACCTGAAATATGATGAAGAATAGGAGCATACTCCGTGACATATATACCCATTAGGTCACACCATACAATGTCCACTATAACGTAATATATTGTGTCTCTCAGGTCACTGTGTCCACTACACCTTAACAACGTGTCCTTTAGGTAACACCATAATATAACTTAATATGTTGTGTCCATCAGTGTTCCTTCGACATGATTGGGGGGCAGCATTCATGTATCCTTCCCACTGCTATAAGTTCACTATAATCATTCAAACTTCTGGAACAAGAACAAGTATGTTTACTTCTGGAACAAGAACAAGTATGTTTACTTCTGGAACAAGAACAAGTATGTTTACTTCTGGAACAAGAACAAAAATGTTTCCTAACTTAAGAGGTTTCAAAACATTTACATAAAGTTCAAAACAAAGGTCAAGTTATATGGAAGTGCTCAAGCTGAATATTCTGTACTACTGATTGTGTGGTCAAGAGCTCGACTGGCGACCTGAGGTTCCATCTCTAGTGAGAACCAAGGGAATTGTTTAGGTCATGGTGAAAGTTATCCCAGTGGTGCCTCCATGGCCATTGCACTATCGGTTAAGGTGGGCCCTACGAAAAAAAAAACAACAGATCCATTGTGCATTATAAGATTTACGAGATAAACATCACATTCTTGCGGGAACTTCACAGACATCTAGCTAGTTGACTAACTTATCACTACAAGCCAACTTCAATATTCTATCTTCTTCAATCATCGTTAAATGTCAACAACAATGATACAAAAAAAAACTGAATAAAAATGTTTTCTTCTTACAGAAATACTCATTGATTATATATACGTTGTTGTTTTTTTTAAATTTATTTTTATTATTATTTTTTTTTTATTTTTCATCCCATTCAAGTAAATGTTCGAAGTGAATATGAAGCTCTGAGATAAATATGAATGGGCACAGTGGACTCAGTGAGATGGAGTCTGTTGAGCATTAGCCCGTGATGTAAATCAATATACATAGAAACGAGTCCATTTTAAAGATTTACATTCAATGTCTTAAACAAAACTTTCGAAATATGGACGAAAGGAAATACATAATTTAGAAGTGACCACCGGTTGACATATCACCTGGTCATTCATGATATAACAAACACCCTGACATACATAAAGGACTGTCCACATTTAACGTCCAGCTTGAGGGTAGGTGGGGGTGGCTCAGTTTTTATTGTCACCTGTTATGTGGGGAGGGAGGGTGGTGCTAGATGATAGATGATAAATAGGAGGAGGGGGTTGTTAGATGATGTCTGTTATATAGGGAGGGGGTGTTGTTAGATGATGTCTGTTATATAGGGAGAGGGGGTTGTTAGATGATGTCTGTTATATAGGGAAGGAGGTGTTGTAATATGATGTCTGTTATATATAGAAGGAGGTGTTGTAATATGATGTCTGTTATATATAGAAGGAGGTGTTGTAATATGATGTCTGTTATATATAGAAGGAGGTGTTGTAATATGATGTATGTTATGTAGGGAAGGAGGTGTTGTAATATGATGTCTGTTATATAGGTAGGGATGGTGTTGAAAGATATCTGCTATCAAAATCTATTTTCATAGTATTGATAAAAACACGATAAGAAATATTTAGACAATGAGGGGAATGGGAGGAATATAATTTAAAGGAGGCTAGGGGGTGGGGGTTACGTTACAAGGGTGACAAGGGAGGGTTGGTTTTTTTAAAGTCATTTTTGCGCCATATAAATATGTCTACGTTCCTATGGTTCACGTGTTAGATTATCTCAAATTACAAAGAATTAAGGCTGAAGAGTGTTATTGTATTGATGTCTTAATTTATTCATATAACTCCTTTCTGAAATGACAATATGACCAATCATAAACACCAAAACCACTTATTCCCACATATGACTCACACACATCACATTCAATCATCGACTGACACATTCATCACCGACACATTCATCCCGAGCATAGTCCGCGTTAACACCTCAGTATGATATTACCTAATTATGCAAGCCTTACTATCCCACTGAAACTTGCTCTTTCCCTGAGTGCAGTTTCTCTAAGGGGACCTTCATGCTAACTATGTCAGAAATGGGGTATTTAGTACTTGTGTTACCAAGTACCTGTACTCTACATTTTTGGAGCAATTGTACTCGTACCTTGGGTACTATTTACTCATAGTGTTACTTAAAAACGTGTGTACTTGTAATTGTACTTGCAATTAGGCTCTTCGCACTCGTTCTTGTACTGGAATGGCTAGTACTTGGGACATATATGAACTGTTTTACATTTGAAGGCCGTTTGTAACAAGTATTAGGCATCAAACACTTATGGTTTGTTTTTAAATTAAAGTATGTGTGTGTTTGTGTGCTCACGTGGTTGTGTGTGTGTGTGTGTGTGTGTGTGTGTGTCTGTCATGTTTTACTTAGAGACTTAGAAATGCCTTCAGTATTGTCGGATGTAAAGTAAATAGTTCATGTTAGTTATACACAGCCACGCAAGATTAGTCATTTTAATGCAGTTAATCAATTGTCAAAAATGATCTTAAGAAATAAGAAAAATATTGTACTTAAGTATTGTAATGGTCGATTCAAATTTTATAATTAAATCATGTAATGAAGATTCAAATTTTAATTAAATAATGTAATGTTACATTCAAATTTACCATGATGCATTTATAAAACATTTATGTATTACTTCAAGCCTAAATAAATGACATCTTTTTGTTGAATTTTAAAACTAAACTTAGCTGCTTTATATTCATCCCTTTACCGACAAAAAGAGAATAAATCTTCACTTTTATTACATTATAATTACCAAACACCGATTTCATTTAAATGTGTTTTGATTTTTTTTTTAAAGCAATAGCAGACTGCAGCTAGAATTTCATTACACATGAATACAGCAAGAAATAAATTAAAAAAAAAAAACCCAATGGACATTCAGTGTAACGGTAAATTTAGACTTTGACACCAACAACACAGACGCTTTGGATCTACGCTTAATTCACTCATGTAGAACGAGTGCGTCTATGAATAAACACCAAGACCTCGGTGTGTTTCATCTAACCGTCGCAATTCCCCCCACCCTATCATGTTCTGTGTGCTAGTTGAAAGGGGAGCCTACTGATAAAAAAACTCTCGAAGGTGATAGGATTAATTGAGTTGCAATTCCTATTTACAATGTTATCGGGAATTCACAGATACGTGAACAACATTACAGCCTTGTGTGAATAAGATGGAAATTACTAGTTAATTTAAAAGTTAGGGTTACTATAATGAACTAAATTATTATAAGTATGATATTATACATACATATATATTCTGGTAAAAGATTTTTTTTTTAAGAAAGCCTAAATATCGTAAATTGTTTTGATGACTTTTATGATATTACGATGCATCTCCTCATAAATAACAATTCTGGGTATTACGCTAACAGTTATATTCTTACTGGCATTTGTCACAAAAATAAAAAGAGTGAAATCGGGCAATGGGGATGGCGGGGCTTGGGCCCCCGAATATCTCAGAAATTCTCCTCTTAGGGCCCCCGAATCAAAGACATAGGAGTGTGACAAATGTACGTGGAAATATATTGCAGGGCCGTCATATCACAAGGACCCGCTGGTCACTTAGTCGGGGCTGGTTCCACGCCCTTATGGTTAATCAAACTGGACGATCACAGGGCCCTGAATATCTCAGAAATTCTCCCCTTAGGGCCCCCGAATATCTCATAAAGTTTCTGTCTAGGAACCCTCCCCACAAGACACAGGAACAGCTCTGCCACGATGAATGGGTCCCATACTAATGGACAATGTATACTTAATCGTGTTCTCGTAGGCTACTAGCACACTGGACATGAGTCAGCCTACTGGTCAAATGAACCATGTGATCTTTGTCACAATAAGACAGCCCTTGTTAAATGCAATATATTTTTTTTCCGTCACAAACAATGATCTGTAACATTTATAAGTGATACGACCACAACTGCCTTCTAAGACAACGAATCAAGTTCCTTAAGTCAGCCTACGTCTGTCATAATTTGGTGTGCAGAACAAAAATTGAGCGAATTCTTCGGGCAGTTTTTTTTTAAATAGTGAATGGCTCATAAGAATGACTCATAAGAATGGCTCATAAGAATGGCTCATAAGAATGGCTCATAAGAATGACTCTAAGAATGACTCTAAGAATGACTCTAAGAATGAATCTAAGAATGACTCATAAGAATGGCTCTTTATGGGCAAAGAAAAACAATAACTCAAAAGGAGCTCAGAAAAGTGAAAAATAGAATCATTATTGGAGGTTTTAAACCGTGCAAACTAAAAGGAGATGGCTGATACGTAATTTGCTTGACAGAGATCAAGTGGCTAGTGTTGAGTAGAGCATAGGCTCAGGAAACAAGGTCACAATGAAAAGAAATAACTAAGAGGAACATATTTTAAAGATGGGAATATGTGTGTGTGTGTGTGTGTGGTGGGTGTTATATGACAATAATGCATCTGTAGATATGTACTTGCTCATCTGTGAGTCGCTCTCATATATACGTACATCTGTGTGTGTTTGTGTGTGTGTGGCTGATGTATGTGGGTGTTTGTGGGTGGCTGATGTATGCGGGTGTTTGTGTGTGTGGCTGATGTATGCGGGTGTTTGTGTGTGGCTGATGTATGTGGGTGTTTGTGTGTGGCTGATGTATGTGGGTGTTTGTGTGTGGCTGATGTGTGTGGGTGTTTGTGTGTGGCTGATGTATGTGGGTGTTTGTGTGTGGCTGATGTGTGTGGGTGTTTGTGTGTGGCTGATGTCTGTGGGTGTTTGTGTGTGGCTGATGTATGCGGGTGTTTGTGTGTGGCTGATGTGTGTGAGTGTTTGTGTGTGGCTGATGAATGCGGGTGTTTGTATATGTGTGTAAGTAAGGTTGATGAATGTATGCATGTTTTTAGGCGGATTGAGTCATTTGTTTTAATCATATAAAGAGTCAACGAAAGTATATTGTATAGGTCAGTTCATTTAAGGGTTTTCCCATATCCCGGGCGTTTAGATTTTCCCGGGACGTCGAGACTTCAATGGTTCTTATCCCGCTAAATCCCGGGATTAAATATGCCATTTTTTTAAAATGCATTAAAAATAATTTGAACTAACAGTGGAAATAACTATAGTTTACTTTATAGTGTTTTATTAAGTTATACGCCATTCCTGTAATTTACAAACAAAATAAAAAAAAAGGTTCTGTATTTTATATTAAGTTTTTCACACAAAATGGCACGTTTCATTAAAGACTGGGAATAATAGAATCATTGTTCAATCTGGAAAGGATTGGGGAGTGGGGGGGGGGAGGGCTGGAAATAAGATTCCACTATAGAGCATCGATCAATTTTATAAAAAAAAAAAAAGAATATTAACGACTAATTATAGAAGTATTCATTCTGAGAGAACTCCCCCCCCCCCTTTTTTTTCCAATTCTATTCAATAATACCAATTTGTTAAACTATCCACTTATGTTTCAAAAGTGTCTTGAGAAAATACAGCAACAGAAATATGATCCCTTGACCCCCCCGACCCACCCGCCCCCGCACCTAAGGTCAGTTTTAGAGCGATGCATTCACAGTGTGGGTGGGTGGACACAAGGCCGAGCGATGTAGAGCGCTTGACTGACGAAAATCCCGTCCGTGAATGAACCTAGTGTTGTTATTTCTCACTACTAAATATAGATACGTATGAAATAATAAATGTAAATATAGATACGTATGAAATAATAAATGTAAATATAGATACGTATGAAATAATAAATGTAAATATAGATACGTATGAAATAATAAATGTACATATATATACGTATGAAATAAAGAATGTAAATATAGATACGTATGAAATAATAAATGTAAATCCGTGACACTTATAAGGATATAGTAACATTTGTGCAAGAAACTAAACTAAAAACTAAAATAAAGATATATTTAAATTTAATTTGTTTTTTTAAAAATGACAAATTTTCAATTGGAATAGTCCTTGGCTATGTTGGGATACCCCGGGAGAAGAGCCATTTCCCGGGCAGTGTTTAATGAGCTTAACTTCGGCCCGGGACCCTGCCATCCCGGGAGAGAAACCCTAGTTCATTTATTATCAACATGCTAATGAGTCATCAAGCCAGGTGTGTTTTGACTGGATTACTTTTTCCACGTATTCATATTACCTTTCAGATTGGTTTTGTTTTTTCCTATCCCCGCGGGTGGAGAGGGTTGGGGAGGTGGACGCAGTAAAGAACAATATGTAAACAATCGAAAAACAATATTAACTAAAGTTGGATATTGAACGACAGCTGGTCAGCAGAAATACAACAAATTAATCAGGTCAATACTGGTAAAGAGGGCTTAGGTGGCAACATTCGTCTGTCGGGATTGATAAACATTGGCCTCAGTTGGCAACCTTCTTTCAATTTATACACATTGCATGGTGGTAGTGTTGACTCAGAGTGGCTCCGTTATAGAGCTGGGGAAAGTCCGGCTGAAATCTACGTCTAAAGCTAAATAACATTTTTAAACTATGAATCTTTGCTTTAAATTTTAAAAAATGAAGATTTCTTCGATAACTCAAACCATTATGGTGGGCTTAGATACGATTTGAAACTTTTACACCATGGATGTAAACTTGCCTCCAACAAATCAAAGAAAATATGGAGCAAATTTTAAAAAGAATACAATTTATATGCAAAGCTACCTATCTTTGGGGAATCGTCGCACACATATTAAAGTTTAAGTCCATCAAATTTCATTCTATTTGACGGACATTGGCAGGAGTTATTAAAATGTTCATGATTTGTAGTCGTTTTGTGTTAACTCAAACTTGGGCTTGATTGAACTGTGTCTTGGTTCATATCACTCTTTGAACACGTTGAAAATACATGTACAGATTTCATGCTCATAAAGACACAAGTGTGCACATATAGACACACCTGATATGACACGGTTTTAATAAAGAAAATAAATCGTTGCCCCAGAAAGTGTTTATAGTTTGGCTAAGGATGTTATTGTCGCTTTAGTCTGTCAGCGTGAAAATATCAGCGGGTAGAGACGGTAGATAACGGTAACCACACATGCACAGATTTCCCTGCAGATGTAAAGATAGTTGGATGTTTGTATAGGGTGAGTAATGTTATGGGATATTTGTATAGGGTAAGTAATGTTATGGGATGTGTGTATAGGGTGAGTAATGTTATGGGATGTGTGTATAGGGTGAGTAATGTTATGGGATGTGTGTATAGGGTGAGTAATGTTATGGGATGTTTGTATAGGGTGAGTAATGTTATGGGATGTTTGTATAGGGTGAGTAATGTTATGGGATGTGTGTATAGGGTGAGTAATGTTATGGGATGTGTGTATGGGGTGAGTTATGTTATGGGATGTTTGTATAGGGTGAGTAATGTTATGGGATGTGTGTATAGGGTGAGTTATGTTATGGGATATTTGTTTTTTATATGTTCATGTTGTTGATAGATTTATGATGTTTACTTACTAGCGGCGAACTGTGGACCAATATCGGAACGTCGTCCTCCATCTCTTCGTTTTCTTTATATGCCTCATCGTTTTCATCGTCCTCCCCCCTGTCTATGGACGCATCATTGCTGCTCTTGTTAGCCCCACCCTCCGCATAGGAATCCACCAACGACAGCGTGGCGTCAGTCTCGGGTGTCAAGGCCGTGTCACTCATCGACCTGTACGCCGACGCGCTCGATTGATCGACGTAGCTGCGGTAGCCATCGTCCTCCATGCTGGCTCTGTACTGCTGCCCACCCCCACGAAGTTTCGAACCTTTACTCTTCGGGGTGTAGGACGAGTCGTTCAGGCTGGACTCGCTTCTGGTGAGCTCTTGCTGCTGCCGAAACGCCGCTCTCCTGGAAGCGGTTCCATCGGGGTGGTCAAGTCCGTTGGGCAGGTTGTCCACTTTACGGCTGTCATCGCTGACCCGGGCGGGGCTCGCGGAGGAGCTGCGAGACGCAGCTGGAATGTTGGGCTGACTGGAAGATCGCCTGTGGAGTTTCGGAGGCATGTTCTGTTGACCCTTGTCTTTCTTACGTATGCGAATATGCTTGGTCTTGTTCAGGAAGCTGTTCCAGAGTTTAATGCGATGTTTGCTTTTGACCGGTGCTGGCGTTGTGCTGTCCGAGGCGTCACTGGACATCACGTGAGGGGGGTCATCGGGAGGGCCGCTGGTGTCCGAGCTGGACAAACTCTTGTGACGTTTCAATGACCGCCGCTTGCTCCCTGGTTAAATAACAAAAAACAAAACACTTTTAGTTGATTCACCCTTATAATAGAATAAGAATTGTAACCAAATATAATGATGACTAAAAGAACGTATTAATTTGAAAATGTAACATTTTATTTATGAATTGTATACCATCTCAAAAAATTGTAATGTTTATTATACAGAACTAACGCACCTAAAAGGTTGAAAAATTGCATGCTGAGTACAGCTAGAAAGTTTACATATTGTAGATATACTACTGCACGAAGACCGGGCAAAGTATAGTGACAAACAAATCACATGTAATAGTATCATAACATAACTAGAACAACAATAACTGTTCCCCATATACATATTCCCTCGCTCTCCAGCAGATTGTGCACAGATTGTACACAGATGTACATTTCCCTGTACATTTGGTGTAGATGTGATCAAATGATGGGTCCAAGCGGAGATAATGATACGGATTAACAACTGTCAATGGGACAAGAGACAGAAGAAAGTACTGAGACATAACACAAGTGGCGCTCAATGTTCCAAGCTGATTGATGTTTTGATAACATAATTTGTGTCCTACCAAAAAGTTGGCATGTATGTGTGAGTGTTTGTGTCTGTGTGCATGTATGTGTGAGTGTCTGTGTGCATGTGTGTGTGAGTGTTTGTGTATGTGTGCATGTGTGTGTGAGTGTTTGTGTCTGTGTGCATGTATGTGTGAGTGTCTGTGTGCATGTGTGTGAGTGTCTGTGTGCATGTGTGTGTGTGAGTGTTTGTGTCTGTGTGAATGTTTTTTTTTGTTTTTTTAATCTAACAAGAGAGAGTATAGATATAGTATTATCTATCTATTATTATTATATATATAATTCTCAACTTCGAGAAGCAAGACGCAGGACTATTTATAGATTGTGGAATTCCCGATTACGTCGACAACTAGCGACTGCGGGAAAAAAAAACACTATAGTGAAAAAGTGGGTCAAGATGAATCATTCAGAAAGTCTTCACCCGTCAGCTATAGATGTTTAAAATGTTTCAAAATAAATTTCGCTTTACAGAAAACATACTTCGCTTAGTCATTGTGTCCGTATCAAAAGATTGTGCCAGTATCAAAGATTGTGTCAGTATCTTTCCCCCCTTTCTTTGCGGCGTATGATACGCCGCGGGACGACTATTTTCATATAATTTAGCAGTAAACAATAGAGATGGCCTTATTTTGAAGACAGACCCTACGTGCATATATCAGACATGGCCGTTACAAGGGCGTTACTAGACGTGGGTGTATGGAGATGACGGGCCCTGGGCGTCACTTTTTTAATGCTTATAATAATGGAGGTATTTTCGGCCCGCCACGCGAGCCACTGACACTACTTACTCCTATGCACCTTGTTACCTTTTAAATATAGCCTCAGAATAATCGATTGTTAATAACTGGGACTCGGATTTTCATGAGGCCAAAATTGAACTTGTGTGCTATATTCCATTCATAGTTTATTTTGTCATATAAATGTATTTGTAAAAAAATAAACATTATGTGTCATATACATGTATTAGTCATATACATGTATTATCGATATATATGTATTTTTCATAGAAATGTATTTGGCATATAAATGTACTTGTCATAAAAAAAGTATTAATCATTTCAATGTATTAGTCATATAAATGTATATATCAACTAATCTAGAACGTTTGGACATATTTCGTTAAAATATAACCATAAATCCATATTTTAATGTGATGATTCACTTTAAATACATTTATAAACGCCATTTTACACATCAATATACTCCCCGCAGTTCTATTCTCTTTCCCCCCCCCACCACCACACACACCCAATCTATCGTTCGTCCCACAAAAAAAAAAATTAAAAAGGGGGGGAGGGGGTGGCATCAAAACCAACTCAGCAGCAAAATTCGGGAATGTATTTGTCTGACGTACATACGTCGAGAAATAGTTAATCTTTCCCTACCATCATCGACACAATCTACTACTACTACAAAAATGAAACAAAGTGGAGAAGCGGTAAACATCTGTAGTATTAGAAGTACTTTGTCCTAAAGTATGCTTTTGTTTGTTATTTGTAGTTCGTAGCCCTGACGACATGTACATATGAAGCTATTTGTTTGTTTAACAATTCGGTCTTGTTATTGCGATAGTGTCGCTTTTTTGTTCTTTCTCAAAGAGTGACATCAAAAGAAACATCGCGGCATCATTTGATATACGTTCTGATAATGCCCTCTCCTCACTCACAAACACACACAAGCCCACACATACACACAATACATACACACACATACATACACACATACACACACATACATACACACATACACACAAATACACACACATAAATACACTCACATACACACACATAAATACACTCACATACACACACATACACTCACATACACACATACACTCACATACACACATACACTCACATACACACACACATACACTCACATACACACACACATACACTCACATACACACACATACACTCACATACACACACATACACACATACAATCACATACACACACACATACACACACACACACACATACATACACACATACACTCACATACACACACACATACACTCACATACACTCACATACACACACACATACACTCACATACACACACACATACACACACATACATGCATACACTCACATTCTCTATTTCTCTCAAATTCTGTTAAAACAAAAAAAATTAGGTTTTTTTTTTGTTGTTACATTCGTATAAATGGTGAACATATTGTAACAGTCGTTTCGATAAATAATGCCAGAACTAAAAAAAAAGTTCTTATATTGTGAGATAGTGCAGTTACATGATTGAGTTTGGTGAAAAATACTTCAGTACAATCTCCCAACGGTCTCACATTGTTTAAGTATGTAAACATTTCATCACGTGACGTAGAAATAAGTTTTTCTAAAATAAATAAACAGTACTAAGTAGTGAGTGACAAACAAAGTGACAACAAAGCTCGTTTTTTACTTGGACCATTTAATAAAGATTATAGTCGTACCTGATTTTACTTTTTAATTTACTCTGGTGACAAAAAAGTGCATTAAGAGTCATTTAAAGTACATGTATATGTTTGTTTATGTGTTAAATTTTTGCATGATATCATTTCTGAACATCTTAAATTCTATTCAAAGTAAAGTTTTTAAATAAAATTTCAATTCTCTGTTGTGTTCGTTCGAACAATTCATGAAGTATCAGTCCCCGAAAGATACAACCTGTCATCAACAACTTCCATCAATCATACATCTAGTATCAACAGCTTACGTCAATCATACATCAAGTATAGACAACTTACATCAATTATACATCTAGTATCAACAGCTTACATCAGTTATACATCTAGTATAGACACCTTACATCAATCATACACCCAGTATCAACAGCTTACATTAATCATATATCTAGTATCAACAGCTTACATCAGTTATACATCTAGTATAGACACCTTACATCAATCATACACCCAGTATCATCAGCTTACATTAATCATATATCCATTATCAACAGCTTACATTTACATCAATCATACATGCAGTATATAAATAATTTTTAGCTTTTAAATTTTTTTGTTATTTCAAGTCAAATAACTAGGAGGTGGTGGTGGGGGGGGAGGGAGAGAGAGACAGAGAGAGAGTCAAACACTTTCGTAATTGTGTTACCCTCGTCATGGTAACTCAAATATCAGACACGTCTGTCTTAATCAATTACACAACACCTGAAAGTGTCAACATCTTCCTTGACCTTTCACAGCCATGTCGCGGGTCTGATATTTAACGCAGACGACACCTGGTATTGAAGTTTTACTCTAGAAGTGTATCCACGGTTAAAGCATCCCGTCTATGGCTGTAATCTTTAAAAAAACAACAGCTCTTCTTCCAACAGTAACTGGCTGACTGTAATATAAATTAATGCACCTAACTGGCTGACTGTAATATAAATTAATGCACCTAACTGGCTGACTGTAATATAAATTAATGCACCTAACTGGCTGACTGTAATATAAATTAATGCACCTAACTGGCTGACTGTAATATAAATTAATGCACCTAACTGGCTGACTGTAATATAAATTAATGAACCTAACTGGCTGACTGTAATATAAATTAATGCACCTAACTGGCTGACTGTAATATAAATTAATGCATCTAACATGAATCAAATAAATAAATAAAATGCAATATCATCTTTAGCATAAGCAATACAATCACAGATCAACTAAATAAAGTGAAGACAAATAGTAATTGGGACGGATGGCCGAGTGGTGTAGATACTCGACTGTCGACCTGAGAGTCCTGGGTTTGATCCTCGGTGAGGCCCATGGAATTTTTCCAGGTGAAATTTGGTGCAAAGTCGTCCAAGTCCACCCAGCTTTAAATGGGTACCTGACTTAAGTTGGGGAAGTAAAGGCGGCTGGGCGTTGTGCTAACCACACAATCCCTTCATATGCCGAGGTTATAGAAACAGATGGATTCTACACTTTATCTGACCCGTTAGGGCTAAGAAGGAACTTTACTTTTTTTTTTTAAATAGTAATTATCCCTTCATTATAGAAATATTAAATGGGTTCAGCGGCAGTAGAAATCAGAAAACAATGTAGTTAACTAGATTTTTTCTTAATTCTGAGAATTAAAATACTGCGCTTCCAATCTTTCTTCTTAAATATAAAAATAACTTTAAGTTCTTCTTCTCATAGTCAGATCATGTAAGTATTACTTAATTCTTAAAATAATTTGTTTTCTACTCGATTAATTTATAAATGGATGGGATTTCAGAATGTGAAAAATTGCATGCATTATTTTTATCAACATTGTACAAGAAAACCCTTAATTAAATAAACATTTCGATATTCTATATTTCAATCAGGTAACTGAAGGTTCTATTAATATGTATATTGTACAGTATCAATGTAAAAGAAAACTACGATTTTTTTATTTCAAGCAAGAATAGTTTTGTGTCACAGCGTGAAAATTATTCAGCAGAATTTAAAGAAAAAAAAAATGAACTGCCTAAATTATTGAGTGTCTTGACGCCGTCGTTTACCCCAAGTATGTTGGTGACCTACAGAGACCAACGAGGACATACTATACACTAATGGCGGTCAGCTTGTTATTTTACGTCAACAGTTATAATCTAAATAAAGTTTGACTTTTTACATCAATATATAACATGGCAACTTGTGAATGGAACATTGCTGGAAATAAAGTTATACTTTTTACATCAATATATATAACATGGCAACCTGTGAATGGAACATTGCTGGAAATAAAGTTATACTTTTTACATCAATATATAACATGACAACCTGTGAATAGAACATTGCTGGAAATAAAGTTATACTTTTTACATCAATATATAACATGGCAACCTGTGAATAGAACATTGCTGGAAATAAAGTCCAGTTACAAAAGTATTAGTTGTTGTTTTTTGAGTGGAGTGGGGGGGGGGGGGGATACCAAAATACCAACTCGGGGTCAGCTCGGTCAGCCCTCAAGGCTCACCCGGAAACTAATAGTTGGCAATAAAACAAAATACACTTGTAAGACGAGGTGACAAATAAACTAAAAACTTGTGTGAGAACATCGGTGTATTATGTTTGTATCTAAGATGGTGGGTGAAAATACCGGAGCTTAATGTTTGTATCTTAATGTTTGTATCTAAGATAGTGGGGGAAAATACCTGAGTGTAATGTTTGTATCTAAGATAGTGGATGAAAATACCGGAGTACAATGTTTGTATATTAATTTTTGTTTCTAAGATGGTGGATGAAAATATCCAGACTTTGATGTAACGATCAAAACAGTGAAAGATTAAATGACGTTCAGTAAGCCTATCTATTAGTAAACACATTCCATGTTTGAGTCAGGCAGTAGGTATTTAGTAACAAAGTAAATATTAAACGCCAAGACGTACGTCTGTTGCTGATAGACACACATATGACCTCGGTGTGAGTTATTGATTGGATTGAAACACTCCTATTGTACACAGTGATACGATGGTAGGTCGATATGTATACAGGAAATAAGAAGGACACCTTAATGGCCGAGCCAGGGGAATTATAGGGTTGATGAGATCGTTAGTTCTTTTGTAATGACATAACTGAAATGTTTTTCACTGTACATTCTACCAAAAATACCAGATAAACATGTAAATTGATAGACTGACAGACAGATAGACAGATGATATTCTAAATACAAAAAAAAACAAAAACACACACACACTCACACAGAGAGACTGCTAGACAAACAGAAAAACAATTATACAATTAAATATAGATGACACACAGACATATTTATATAGATTGGTAGATAGAGATAGATAGATAGATAGATAGATAGATAGATAGATAGATAGATAGATAGATAGATAGATAGATAGATAGATAGATAGATAATGTTTACGGATGATCAAATAAAAAAATATTTAAAAAAAAAGATATGAAAGAAACCATAAGGTGACCCAGTGACCTAGTTATCGCAATAGCCAGTTTATTAAAAATACATTTCACTCCATCGCATCAGTTTTTTTTTTACCTTTGCTGCAAATGTCACACAGTATGTCATTAAATATGACACTAATGACAGCAGTAAATTAGTTTGACGAAAAATAACTTTGTGACAACTTACGAATGAAAGGTTCCGGTGGATGTGCTTCCGGAAATGTAGAATTATTCTGTTTTCCAGTTTCAGTCTTCATCTTAGAAAGTTTTGATGAATCAGGAATTTGTGAACAAATTGATGCCCTCACTGTGAACAAATTGATGCCCTCACTGAAGGCAGTTCCCAACAACACTTAACAGAGACCACTTCATGAAAACACTTCATAATTCTGAAGTAGATTTCCTAAACTTTATCTATGTTATTTAATCCTGCACTGAAAACATTGCCAGAGTAACGTACATAAGTTACCGCTGCTAAACTTCATTGGATTGTGTCCATGAAAAAAAAGTCACAAGAAAGCACTACTTGGACGAAACAAATTGAACTCAGTCGACCACACAGTCCAACCATTATCTCCAGATTACGTAGGTGAGTAAATTCAGACAAGGGTGAGCGAAAAAAAAAAACGAGAAATGTTCTCACACAAAAACTGCGGGGTTCGAAATGAACGCTATAGGGGGGAAAAAAATAGACTACTGTAAAACTTAAATAATTTTGCTCTTTATTTATTAATAAAATAAAAAGAGTTCAGTCAGCAACAAGAGACTCAAGCGGATTAATCGAATTTAATTGTACAGCATGATAAAAACAAACATTGACCAACTAAACTCCAGCTAATATATATGTATGTATTTTATGAAATATATTATAAAACGGTTTATTGCAATAACACACCCACATAGTCGAAGGCAAAAAAAAAGTAAAACCAGACATAAAATTAAAAAAAATAACGCGGGGGGGGGGGGAATAACAATCCGGCGGAGTGAAGGGATCGGCTAGGGTAAATCTAAGAAGCATCTGTTGCGAGCAACGGCGTTATTACTCGAGTCAGCTGGGGTGATAGATTTACTTGAAGGCTATTGGATCACTCACACACAGGACACGTTAACACACACACACACACACATACACTGTGATACTCGTACAACCATGCACGCATTCACAGAGAAATACATCTCCTGAGGTTTTGATGTTTACTAATCGTCTAAAGTGAAAGAGCTGGCCAGCCAACGACAACTCCCCCCATTCCCCCCTATTGTGTGCCCACGTTACAAACGTCCGATCAGAGTTTCCCCGTCATCATCCAATGCAGCATCCAGCACAACATCCAAATCTCGACATGACTGTCTGTCTATTAAACTCTACATGACTATCTATTATACTCGACATGACTATCTATTATACTCGACATGACTATCTAATATACTCTACATGACTATCCATTATACTCGACATGACTATCTATCTATTATACTCGACGTTACTATCTAGATATTATACTCGACATGACTATCTATTAAAAAAAAAATGTGAAGAATTAAAGATTTTATTGATATTGGGATTAAAAGAAACACCTCGGTTGACTTCGATTTCTACCAAAGTTTATGATCACGTGATAAAAAAATCAATATTTAAAAAAAAACTTTATCAATTAATGAAACAATGTATTCCATTGGTTAAATGAAACAATGTATTCCAATGGTCTAATGAAACATTGTATTCCATTGGTTGAATGAAACAATGTATGCCAATGGTTTAATGAAACATTGTATTCCAATGGTTTAATGAAACAATGTATTCCATTGGTTAAATGAAACATTGTATTCCAATAGTTTACCCATTCAAAATGTAATCAAATTACTAAGACACAAACGACGTGTATATGAACGGTTCAAATCCTGTCACCAGTCATTTGGCCTCCAAGACCAAAGCAGCGTCGGTAACAGCGAGGATGTTAAAAAATTAATTTTGGGAGTGGGGGTGGGGGTGGTTTAGTTTAACCAGGTTTGACTGACAAGTTCATGTGCTTTGTTTATAAGCTGCCTTTGTACTAGTTTGCATATAAAATCCACGAAGTTGTTTGACTGATACAGAAATGCCAGGCACCCGCTATTTGGAAAACCATCCAGTTGAACAGATACTCTTATAATTTATTACCTGACCTCAGCGTGTTACCTCATTGCAACGTACATTTCCATAGCTATCACGTTAATCCTATTGAATCTTGTTAACATTTTTACTGCAAAAAGATTTTTTTTTCCCGCAGTTAATATTTTCATTGTATAATATGCAATGGACTCACACGTGCAGCTCTGAAAGCCTCAACCAGCTCTTAGTATATTTGTTGTTGTTGTTATTGTTGTTATTATTGTTGCTGTTGTTGTTGCTGTTGTTGTTGTTGCTGTTGTTGCTGTTGCTGTTGTTGTTGTTGCTGTTGTTGTCGTTGCTGTTGTTGTTGTTGCTGTTGTTGGTGTTGCTGTTGTTGTTGTTGTCGTTGCTGTTGTTGTCGTTGCTATTATTATTGTTGTTGTTGTTGCTGTTGTTGTCGTTTCTGTTGTTGTCGTTGCTGTCGTTGCTGTTATTATTGTTGTTGTTGTTGTTGTTGTCGTTGCTGTTATTATTGCTGTTGTTGTTGTCGTTGCTGTTATTGTCGTTGCTGTTGTTGTTGCTGTCGTTGCTGTTTTTGTTCATGTTTTGTTGTTGTTGTTGTTCTTTATTTGTGGCTCCCACTGGGCCAATTTTTTTTTTTCAGAAATTCAATTACATTTTTTTTCCCAACTAAATCTTGATAAATTATCTTTGATTCTCTACAGTATATTTTACTATATAAGAAACCAGAATTCGGCCCTAATCGACTCATGCTGGATCACCCCCTAGTAGGCCTCCCTTTATCACAGGGCCCTGACTCTCAACTTTTTTTCGCGACTGTACCCAAAAGGGCACGAAAGTATTTCCGCCGGTACCCTTCACAAGTATGTAATTCAAACTATGGTTGTTTAAAAGAAAAATTATATGTCGCTTCGTACCCTTGCATAACAATAGCCGTACCCCTTGAGGTACACGTAACAAAGGTTGAGATCCGCGGGGAATAGAGAAAATGAAATATACATATGTATGTATGTACTAGGACAGGTTTCTATTATTCTTCCACTTGACTTTGCAACAATGATAGTTGGGATTTTTTAAATTTCTTCTCTGTGCCATTAAATACCTGAACTCTCTAACCTGTAGTTTACTGTTACCTCTATGACAACCCGATAATTATACAATGTTAGTTGTGATTTTAGTATTTCTTCTCTGTGCCATTAAATACCTGAACTCTCTGACCTGTAGTCTACTGTTACCTCTATGACAACCCGATAATTATACAATGTTAGTTGTGATTTTAGTATTTCTTCTCTGTGCCATTAAATACCTGAACTCTCTGACCTGTAGTCTACTGTTACCTCTATAACAACCCGTTATCGCGCCCAATCCATTGATCGCCTGCCTGGACAAAACAGGATAACGTGGGACAACCGTTACAAAAAAAAGATAACTATTTGCAATTCCCTAAACATTAACGGCCTCATTTACTAAGTGCATTGTGCCGGTAGGACCAAGGGCCATTATATTTGAATATCACAGGGATCGGGTCTGGTGGAGATTACACACACAGAGACAGTATCGATCAACGATCACACTGGCTATTGTAAAACATGGGAAGTTTTTTTTATTTTTTTGTTTGTTTGTTTGCATGAATATGAACCCAGAAATTATCACATTAAAGACAGTTAACGGAAAACAGATTCAAGCGAGAAAATTTGAGTTTAATGTGAGATGAAGCTTTTCCAAAGTATTTAGTACATGTAGTATTGTAGTTCATCTTAATATATAGAAAGGTCAGTAACAAGTGTAAACGGATGTTTTCAAGACAATAAAAAAAAAGTAATCGATACTTAAGCGTCTACCTAAATAAAATAACAATAATTCAAATAAAAAGTTGTCATTTCCAGTATTTCGTATTTAATAAAACAAACTTTTAAGGACTATTTAAAAAAAAAACTCAGCGTCAGGTTCGGTTTAAACAGAATAAAACGATTTTTTTTGGTAGAACACCTTTCTAAACAAACATCTCTTTAAATTTAGTATCAGACAAAATTCAACATGTTCAAAAACATTTCGCCGGCATATTTATTTTCTACATTTAAATATGCATCGATAAGGTTTTTTCTTTAACAACATTCACTGTACTTAATTTTTGTTTTGTTTTATGAAAGATTCAGTCGTCAGTAGATTGAAACAAAAGGTACATTGTGTACAGTCTACAGTCAGAAGACAATAGTTCATCGAATAGCCAGTGGCGTAGCTAGGGGTGGGCAGGGGGGAGCGCCAAATGGTATATTTTACATATAATATTATATGGTTTTCGAATTGGGGGGGGGGCGCTAAAAATGTATTGTGCCCCGGGCGCGAGTTAAGTTCGCTACGCCACTGTGAACAACAATCAATAGTTCATGCGTCAAATGAAGAGAAAGCCAAGTCAATATTGGAATTGCATTGTCCATCTTGTTGAAGTAAACTGATGCCGTCTCGTTAGAATCAAATACTGAAAACTAGAACAGAACTTTTGCCACGGAATAAAACTGTTTTACAACCAAACACGATGCACTCAACCATGCACTGTGCACCGATGCATTAACATGCATAGTTGTTATTAGTCTTGAAAGATAACGCAGGGAACTAATCCTATTATTTTAGGACTGGTCTAAGAACAAGTTAGCTATTCCTATTAACTCCACTTATATACATTCAAAATTAAAACAAAAAGGAAATGTTTATACACGTATAGCAAGAGTTCATTCGTTTAATAATAAAATAATAAATGAAATGAAGATAAATACGAATAATACGTCATGGCGGTTGTTGAAAACAAGTTGCTAATCTGTATGTTCCGGAATTTCCTTAAAGCTGGATTACTTTCCCATGTGCAAGACGGGCCTAAATTGATGTTTATTGATGTGCACGACATAACAAATGCGTAAACAGATGACCTTGACATTAGAATGCCATACATTGGACTGGGGTATTGGCAGGGTAAAGAAATGTCGGCAAGTGCTGGAGCACAAGTGTATGTGAAGTTTAAAACGCATTATGTTTGACATTTTAAAATTAGAACAGTCACTGAGATTGTGATTGTCATTTTCAAATAAAGTTTTTTTTTCTTGTTGACTTTTAATCTCTTCTGTGGATATTTTTTTTAGTTAAATTGTGTAGGTTTTTTTTTGTTTTGTTTTTCTGGTTATAGGCAGAGTATGTGTATGAATGAAAGGTGAAGATGTATTGTTGTGAGAGTATGATGTATGAATTAAAGGTGAAGATGTATTGTTGTGAGAGATGATGTATGAATTAAAGGTGAAGATGTATTGTTGTGAGAGTTGATGTATGAATTAAAGGTGAAGATGTATTGTTGTGAGAGTTGATGTATGAATTAAAGGTGAAGATGTATTGTTGTGAGAGTTGATGTATGAATTAAAGGTGAAGATGTATTGTTGTGAGAGTTGATGGATGATTTAAAGGTGAAGATGTATTGTTTAGAGAGTTGATGTATGAATTGACGGTGAAGATGTATTGTTGTGAGAGATGATGTATGAATTAACTGTGAAGATGTATTGTTGTGAGAGTTGATCAATACGAAATATATATATATATATATATATATATATATATATATATATATATATATATATATATATATATATCATCATAAACATCATCAATCTTTGACTACATTATTTCCGTCCAATCACACTCTCCAGCCATTCACACTGGTCTACACACTGGTCAGCCATTCATTATCTGGTCACTTTTTGGGTCACACTACACCAGGTTTATTGAGACTTGTCACTGGCATATATCTGGACAATCACTCAATAGCCGATGCAGAACAAATTGAGAACGTGAAGTGGGGGTGGGTGGAGCACCAGTTACAGAGACCAATAATTAATAAATCAAAATGACCTGCAGGTTACTCCTCATGAATGACACATTTAAACCTGAACTATAAGTGCAAATAAAGAATGATTGGATAGTTTAAACAAAATGTTTAACATCATTGCTGATACATCTGTGCTCAAGGTAATAAATTGATAATGTATTTTAAAGGAACTCTTCACTTATCATACTTAACTGAAATTTCCTCTTTTTTTTACGGTTTTTCATAAGTAGACATTTTTTTTCTTGATTTTTTTTTCAGATAAACTGAAGTACTTTGAACTATAGATTGTCATATATCTATATTTTGAACTATAGATTAACTAATATATCTATACTTTGAACTATAGATTGTCTTATATATCTATATTTTGATCTATAGATTAGCTAATATATCTATACTTTGAACTATAGATTGTCTTATATATACTTTGAACTATAGATTGTCTTATATATCTATATTTTGAACTATAGATTAGCTAATATATCTATACTTTGAACTATATATTGTCATATATCAATACTTTGAACTATAGATTGTCTTATATATATATATACTTTGAACTATAAATTGTCATATATCTATGCTTTGAACTAAATATTGCAGTCTAATTTGCAGTGATATGATGAACGAATGCATAGAAAGAAGAAATCATTGAATGAACAGAACATAAAACGTCATTCCCTAATTGTTTAAAAATCTTTTTCAAAAAATACTTTGATTTCTATGTTTTAATTATACAGTGTAGAGAAAGCACGGTGGAGAAAATGATAATTTGAAGTTAACAAGAAATGTGCCAGTAGCTGGCAAAATGCCAGGCGACTGCAGACGACAGACATATTGTGTGGGTGTAGTTTATGTCTGTGATGACCTCACTAGAGAATTCACTGGGTGGCTTTTTATAATTCGTTAGGATCTAGTTGTCTTATTTCATTTAGTGAGAACTATTTAGTGTGTAGAAGTCACTCGTAGAGAACTTCACATCAAAGGTTTGAATTAAAGAGTTTACAGAACTTATAATAGCGAATGGGCGACATGTTTAGAAATTAACTGTTGTGGCCCCAGGCCGTTCAAATCTATAGACCAGCTAGTCGACCTGTAATGCCCTCCCCCCCCCCTAAATGCCAAAAGAGCCCCCCACCCCTTTTTCTTGTATACATTCCTATCAAATCTGAATAGTGGCCGGCAGGTACTTTTCGCTTGGAGCCCCCCCCCCCACCCCAAATACCCATGGAAGTCTTTGCTCAGGAGCCTCAGTGACCTACGAGTGACTTAAGTTGTGACACTTCTATACAGAACAAGCAACAAATAAAAGCTGATCCAGCTTTGTAAATTAGACTTTATTTGGATAATAATAAACAAGAATAGTTGTGTACATAATTCAAACTTATCTATTGAACACATCACAAGAACCACTATACTATGGTTGTGGTTCCCGGTACTTTGTAATTAGCTTTAATTTTATATCCTTTGTCCTTGCTTTATATTCTTCAGAAGCTTGTGACAGTCACATAAATGACTGAGAACCCCTGGCGGTAGTGCAATTTAAATTATAATATAACAGATATTTGTGACCGACAAGAAACCACTTATGTAAACCTTTGACCATGTCTGGGTAAATTCTAAAAAAAAAAATCCCCACCCCCAACCAGAAATGCCCCTCCATGTGAGGGAGTGTTTGGTAGGGTGGCATGGTGGCCATACATGTCTGGGTGCTCTTCCCGTATGAGTGCATAGAAGTGGGGGGTGAGGGTCAGCCTCTATCTGCAATCCGGAACTCAAGACTGTCTAACAAAGGTTGTTACTGGGGTCAGCCTCTATCTGCAATCTGGAACTCAAGACTAACAAAGGTTGTTACTGGGGTCAGCCTCTATCTGCAATCTGGAACTCAAGACTGTCTAACAAAGGTTGTTACTGGGGTCAGCCTCTATCTGCAATCTGGAACTCAAGCCTGTCTAACAAAGGTTGTTACTGGGGTCAGCCTCTATCTGCAATCTGGAACTCAAGACTGTCTAACAAAGGTTGTTACTGGGGTCCGCCTCTATCTGCAATCTGGAACTCAAGACTGTCTAACAAAGGTTGTTACTGGGGAGAAGGGATCCTCAAGCCTTCCATGGGACTAACCCGCGATTAATTCTAGAAGTATAACGAACGACTAAAACAGAACCGACAAATTCACTCAATGTATCCACTCAACAATATACTCAATGGCTGCAAGTGAATTGAGAAAAAAAAAAATCTGAAAATGACTGATCTGAGTGGCTTCAAAATCCCAAAGTAATAGTGGAGAGGAGCTAGAATACTGGCACACACACATGATACCTCAGTCAGACACCGCCTTTGTCACCTCCCATCTTGGAGACCAATTACTGTCACGGAGTAGTCAATTAACTGTTATTAACTTCATCATACGTACACAAGCAGACATTAGGGCGCTTGGTATTGGGGCTGGTTTCAACCTAGACTGATGAAGCACTATAATCTTCTCGTGGTCAGTGTACAAGAAAAAAAAAGGAAGCACAAACTTTCAATACAGAGTATCAGCTGTTCCAGACAATAGTCCATAACAATGTCATTGATGAGGAACAGGTTCTGTAATATTTGTAAGCTGGCGTGTTGAATTATTCTAAAGCCAATGTTTTTTTTTGTTTTCGGACAACGTGCTAGAAATGATCCCATGGGATGTGCGCTAGAGAATTACAAAGTGCTCACAAGAAGCGCACGGGGCAGTGCAAAGGGCATTAAGTCTAACAAGTGAATTTATAACGGTGGCATTTTTTGAGGTCAACCGTTGTTGTCTCTTAGAAACGATGCGATAGACAATTTTTTTTAGACCACTGACTAATATGTTATATAAAGTTTACAGTGAAAGCATTCATTCATATTGTATTAGTTCATTGTCTAAGACAGACATGAGCAATCTATTGTCCGCAGGACAAGTGAGTCCCGTGAAGCAGAATAGCCTGGCACGTGTATCTATACGCTCGTTCACAAGAATGACGTATACATTTAGTTTATATATTTATATTACGTCATGAAAATACGTCATCCATCCGCTCTGGGTCCGGCCCTTCTCTCAAATTTAAAAACTCACTGTAACCCGCGGGTCAAAACGTTTGCCCACCCCTGGTGTAAATACATGTCACCCCTGGCGTAAGTACATGTCACCCCTGGTGTAAGTACATGTCACCCCTGGTGTAAGTACATGTCACCCTTGGTGTAAGTACATGTCATTGAAAACAAGGTTAGAAAAATCAAAAGGCATGAATTGGCTGATAAATAACATGATAAATAACATTCAATTGTTTCGTCCAATGAATGCACAATTGTGTATGTGTGTTTTGTTTATATAAGTTTACACATATCTGCTATAAATAATGAACCAATTGTCTACTATTATTACATGTATATCAATAGTTTACATAGACTCTAGATGTTCTCAGTTAAAGCCATGTCAAAATTGTTAATGATCGAAATCTTAGCATCCCAGGTCTTAACTGAAATTTGTATTTGCACTTCTAAAGATGTCTATATATAGTCAAATAGATACATGCACGCAAACATGTTTTCATGTGTGAACAGAATGTATAAGAGCCATACGACATCATCTGTCTATGCAGCCATAGATACTTGTTTACACTTTAAGAAAAAACAATGTTATGACCGGTAGAAATAGTTTAAATATATCAGACAGATAGTTATAATACTTCGAGGTAGACAGGCAAGCAGATAGTTTACATATTTCTAATAGAAAGATATTGGATATATATATATATAGTTTACACATTTCAGATTGAAAGATAATATACATACATAAAGTTTACATATTTCAGTTAAAAAGACAGTTTATATTCTATAAAGTGAACCGGACTAACGGATAGTTTACAAGTTTCATATTGAAATATAGTTTCGATTCTATTCAGTGGACAGACAGGCGGACACGATGAAATTGTGTTAAAATCAATACAAACTATACCTTTGTCAGCTTTGGTCCTTCTTGATCTCCACATGTTTAATATATCCAGTGTACAGTGTAGTGGACAGTCTAATGATTGAACTCCGCGAAACACATACAGTGGTTTGGTCCAGAGAAATCACACATTAGTGAGGCGTTAGTGAGGGGAGGGGATAGTTTTTTTTATCAGTTATAACAAGTACTCAGAGCTTGTGTGAGGAAATTGTGAAATGTAAAGGCTATATTTACACAATGGACAATGGCCATTCGGTCAGACAGGAGCATAAGTAAACACATATGGCTGCTTGAGAATAACGATTCCCGCTCTCATATCATGGTCAGTTCAACGGCAATACATGAAATGAATCACTAGCAGCAGAAATGAAGCGTGGCGAAAATTGTCAGGTTTATTGTTTGTTTGTTTGTGTGTGTGTATGGCTACAGCTGACTGCACAACGCCCAGATGGACGCGGCTATGTGTGGACGTGTGTATGCAACAAAACGTCCCTTAAGGTCCACTCGATGTGTGTGTGCGTGAAACATCAACTGTATTGAGTCCTGCAAGTGATACGCACTACAAAATGACCAGAAATTAATATATAAAAAAACTACCTACATTTCAATGGCTGTAAACCAAGTGATATTTGATTATTCCAAGCTGTTACTTGAACAATACTCCAGCGTAATCAGGAAACAGAACGCATACAAAGGAATAGTCATAAATAAACCATATCAATTTATGATAAATTATTATTTTTTTTTTAGCTTTTTAATGAAAATTGTAAACAAAGAAGAAAAACAATGACCTACTAAAATAACAAACTTTGATGTTCAGCATATCTTAATGTTCAACAAATTTTGATGGAAATAAATCTTTATTTACACCGAAAAAAAAATAACAACAACAACAAACTTGATATTGAATAACTCTTGATATCAAATTATCTTGACACCTGTTTCCAACTGTTTTTTTTTTGTTCATCAAGTTAACTGTCGCATTGTTTCAATGTTTGTAGGGGAAAATAAAATCTACTTTCGGACTAAAAGTTTTATTAACCATTACATTTTAAGACCAAATTGAAATGATTTAAAACAATAACAAAACTGATGTGACTATATGACCGTAGTGACCACTAAAAACTGATGTGACTATATGACCGCAGTGACCACTAAAACTGATGTGACTATATGACCGTAGTGACCACTAAAACTGATGTGACTATATGACCGTAGTGACCACTAAAACTGATGTGACTATATGACCGTAGTGACCACTAAAACTGATGTGACTATATGACCGTAGTGACCACTAAAAACTGATGTGACTATATGACCGTAGTGACCACTAAAAACTGATGTGACTATATGACTTTAGTGACCACTAAAAACTGATGTGACTATATGACCGTAGTGACCACTAAAAACTTGAAACAAATGAGAAAAAAAAAGTTTGCTCTATGGAACTCGATCCATAAATGATGCCATGTTATCCGTATCACCAGGTAAACGAAGACACACGTATCAAAACACATGTATTCAATCCATGGAAAATGTCCCCCACCATACACTAACCAACTTGGGACAACCGATAAAAAAAAATAGCCCTGGAGATGGGTGCAGGCAAGATCTGAACAAAAATAAAAAAACCGAAGTGAATCAATAGACAAGGTTGGCCAGTGTATCGAAGGGAGGGGGAGGACTGGTGATAACACCATCTGATCGTGAGCAAATGGTGTCTGCAGGTTTCAGGTTCTCAACTAGAGTTGGGTATTAACACCATCTGATCGTAGACAGATGGTGTCTGCAGGTTTAATGCTCTCAGTTTGAGTTGGGTTTTAACACCATTTGATCATGAACAAATGACGCATGCAGGTTTAATGCTCTCAGTTAGAGTTGGGTTTTAACACCATCTGATCGTAGACTAATGGTGTACCCCAGTGGTACAAGTGGTGTTTGTAACACCCTGTGCAGACTCTAAAATGCCGCCCATTGCAAGTAACAAGATAAGTGTCGCCAGGGGCAGACCGCCCACTTCGCCCTCCTCATATACGCCACTGTGCCCGCAGGTTAAAGTTGTTTAATAAGAGTTTTTTTTTCAAAGCTTTCTGACATCCTTTGCTTAGATTTAAAGAATCCAAATACCCATGATTCTTAATCCTTTCATTTTTTAGCTATAATATTGAGATTGACTTATCAATGGAAACATTTTACAATTAAGTAAGGTGATTGACATTGTCCAGCAGTGTGTCGACTTCGTTACATATTATGTCAATAAATATAATTTCTAGTCTAGACATTTCTGTGTTGATTAATGAAAACAATGACAACTTTTCAGCAACAAAGTGACACGTCTATGTACCTGTTGAGAGACACTGATGATTGTGGGAACAAAATGACACGTCTGTGTACAAGTTGAGAGTAAGAGACACTGATTGTGGGAACACATTGATACGCCTTATGTACCAGTTGAGAGACACTGATTGTGGAAATAGATTGATACGCCTTATGTACCAGTTGAGAGACACTGATTGTGGGAACAAGAAGTACAAGTTAAGTTTTTCAGCCAAAATGATATAATTCATATTGGACATCGCCAGTATATCATCTATAAATGGTGAAATAGGAATAAGTTAAAATATGGATGCCACTTGTTGAAGTCTCCAGAGAAACATTTCAGCACAACATAAAATATGTATATCAGTGTGCTTCCAGAGCAATACAAGCTGGCATGCACTTTTGGAATACTTTTGGTTCGTTGACAAAGATGGATGTGATGTCGTCATAGTTCCCTCTAGTTCTGGGGTGGGCACATTTTTGAAACCGCGGGCAACAGCTGGTTCTCAGATGTGAATTGCCGGACCAAGACAAGATGGGCATAGTGTTTATATGAGATGATATAAATGAACTGCAAACGTCGTTAATGTGAACGAGTGGAACCGAGTGCGGGCCGGAACAAACAACTAAACGGGTAGTACGTGGCCCTCGGGCCTTAGTTTAGCCAATGTTTGTTCTCTAGGGAATAGCGTTTGCCATTGCGCCATTTGAAACACGCGACATGAAGTTTAAGTTACTGCTCCAATTTACTTTGTGTGGTCAGTCGAGTCACTGGAAGTTACTACTCCTATTTACTTTGTGTGGTCAGTCGGTCACTGAAAGTTACTACTCCTATTTACTTTGTGTGGTCAGTCGGGTCACTGAAAGTTACTACTCCTATTTACTTTGTGTGGTCAGTCGGTCACTGAAAGTTACTTCTCCTATTTACTTTGTGTGGTCAGTCGGGTCACTGAAAGTTACTACTCCTATTTACTTTGTGTGGTCAGTCGGGTCACTGAAAGTTACTACTCCTATTTACTTTGTGTGGTCAGTCGGGTCACTGAAAGTTACTACTCCTATTTACTTTGTGTGGTCAGTCGGGTCACTGAAAGTTACTACTCCTATTTACTTCGTGTGGTCAGTCGGGTCACTGAAAGTTACTACTCCTATTTACTTTGTGTGGTCAGTCGGGCCACTGAAAGTTACTGCTCCAATTTACTTTGTGTAGTCAGTCGGGTCACGCACGACTAAATGACAGCTTTTATAAGGGTCTAAATGTCTAAATTTAAAGTAACTGACCGATAAGCTCGTGTTCATAACTGACACGGTCATTCCATACTGACCGTTGGTGTAAAACAAAAGAAAAAATCCCCGAGTGTCACTTGCACGTGACTGACCGGATAAGCATGACCTTTAGTAATCAGGTCAAATGTTTCTTTACAGTCCTCAGAGGAAAACAATATTGGGGGTGGGGTCGATTTGTACCATAGGTAAACTACTACTCCTTCTCCCCCCCCCCCCAACAATATCAAATTAGTAGAAAACATACATTTAGATAAAAAGTTTCCTCAATCCATTGCTGCCTTAGGATGAATCAGGACAGAAATTAAAATATTTCTACTGGGACTTTGTTAAGTTTTTAAAAACAACAACTTTGTATTTAAATTATCTAGGAAAACTAAAGGCTCGAATGTGTGGATCATATTAATTTAATATTTGAAGGCCTGGATATGTTACGTCCAGTGTTTGCTGGTCAGTGTCAGACATGGGCCGGCGACACTGGCTAATGTTTATATTGACCGGCCAATGCCAATGTGATAATTTGAACTGTATCGTATGAACGAGATAACATCAATTGCCTATATATACCGATGTGAAACTCTACAGGATATTGATGCCAACTTAATGATCTAAACCAGTGCTTCTCAGAGTGGTGGGCCGCGGCACCCTAGGGGGCCGTGGACTGTCCGGAGGGGGGGGGGGCGTGGAATTTCGAAAAATGTGACACATAAAATATAATTAACCTAATGTATTGTATGTAAATAGTATTAATATATGTTTGAAATAAAATCTAGTTTATTTTATATGTTGCATCCTTTCACTCTTTCATTGTTAACATGAGAAAAAAGCATGTATTGACTAGTAAAAGTTTGCATATAGAAGTTTAAAATTATAAATTTAAGCAATCTAAACCAAAAAAAAATAGGGGGGCCGCGACATATTGATTGGCGTTTCAAGGGGGGCCGCGACATATTGATTGGCGTTCCAAGGGGGCCGCGACATATTGATTGGCGTTCCAAGTGGCCGCGACATATTAATTGGCGTTCCAAGGGGGCCGCGACATATTGATTGGCGTTCCAAGGGGGCCGCGACATATTGATTGGCGTTCCAAGGGGGCCGCGACATATTGATTGGCGTTCCAAGGGGGGCCGTGACTTCAAAAAGTTTGAGAAGCACTGGTCTAAACTATTTGTCAAACTGCATTAATGGGTCTAACCAGTTCTTCAAGCACAGTCACTTGTAGTTTCAACAATTTTTGTTTCATATTGATACGCTACTAAAAAGAAAAAAAAAAACGATACACACACTGTAATGAGAACATTGAGAAAGTCTAACATAAGTAGAGAAACGAAAACACAGAACAATGATTGGTCAGACCAGTTCAAGGTCAGAACTATGGTGGTCATGGACCATGACTCGTTGAAATCTAAATTGTGAAGTGAGCGCGGAACAAAGCACTTAAAATTACTTATTGATAGTTATAACATCAAATATTTAAAGACATCACCGGAGGAGAAAAAAAAAACAACAATTATTGTTAGACCTTACATTACCAGAAATAACCTATAACAAAGTAACATTTTTAAAAAAAGATTCGTCGTCCCCCCCCTCCCATACCCCTGGGTCAATTAAAGACCTAACCAACATCAATTCTATGCTTTTTTTTTTAAATAATAATAATTTAAACTAATAACAAGAGAGGTTATATTTATGTTTTAAGGGTTGGCCATCAGCCATCATTAACACTGGGGCCACATAGATCCTTTAATTGTGGCGTGATATATATATATAACATGGGAGGCAATCAACATGATTGTCAAATGGAAATGAAATCGAAATGCAGCAAAAAGAAACAGAACAGAGATTAAAGCTAAAAACTTGAATAATCTCCCTTACATCTATACTTGTGTACGGTAGTTAGATTAGCAGTTATCTTAAAATAGTATGTATTTATTTATTTATTTTTTGCTAGTTGAACTATTTCTGTCACTTCTTCCTCCAATTGTGTGTGTAGATGAAGGTTTACAGTTGTGTAATTAGTGGTGATTACAGTTGTGTAGTTAGTGGTGATTACAGTTGTGTAGTTAGTGGTGATTACTAGGGAGCGACCGATATGCCTTTTTACCGATAGTCCGATACCGATATTTTCCCCCAGCATTTTTGCCGACACCGATATTTCGCTATTAATGAATGGGTGTCTTGCAGATGAAGAAGATAAGAAGAATAAAAGATTTGAAAAGACAGACCGAAAGACAGAAGTCAGAAACACAAACCTTGCCTGCATAATCTCAGAAATCTGCATGTTTATTGTTTAAAATTAAACTTATAACAAACAATTTGTTGTTTTTACTTTTTACTTGTACACAAACAGAAAAGTAAGATAAAGTAAACAATTAATGTCAAACTAAAAAAGTAAAAATGTATTAATTTTTAATTGTAACTTTACTAACTTGTGAAAGCTGTGATGAAATTAAAATAATTTTCTTCGTTAATCTTTGTAATTTTTACTGAATTTACTTGTAGCAGATTTTAAAACAAAATTGGAAAAATTAAAAACACTTAATTATATCAGTAAATCACTTCACTCGGGTGAACAGTTAACTGGAAGTCTGTAAGTAAACTTTAACTCTGTAAACCAAAACTAGTTTAGAGTTAATAAATTTGTGAAAAAAGCACAATGTATCGGCAGCCCGGCCGATCCGACATTAACCGATAGTGCCAATATCGGTCCGATACCGATACCGATCCGATTATCGGTCGCTCACTAGTGATTACAGTTGTGTAGTTAGTGGTGATTACCCCACAATTTTACTTGATTGTTTGATCTTTTAGTCCGAATTAATATTTTTTTTTCTTTTAAAGTAAAATACGAATGCCAGGTTAAGCATGTGTGAAGAATTGAAGTTTCTTTAAAATTCTACACAAAATTATCATATTGTCATAGATACTGAATTAAGTCTTATGTTAAGCTTCACAATTTATCACACGTAGGCTACAAAGCGGAACCCGATGAAATGAAGTTTATAATTCCAAAAGCTTGACGTTCAGCACCACACAAAATAAACCTGATCCTTCAATCACAGAAACAAAAGTTCTCTATTGTGTTTGGCTCGATAAGGAAATGTGTGACCTAAAGTCACATCTGAACTGGTGTGAAGGTTCTCACGTCACGTGTTCTTTCTTTCCTATGGAACTTTTATTTTATTTTATTAGTTTATCCAATAAGTATGACTAAGATTTGTTTAGTTTCATGAGGAGACTCTTGTACCTAAAATGTCACACTGTAATTATTTTTAAAACATTTCTGTATTCGTGATTTTCTCAAATTTTACTCTAAAAGGAAAGTTTTGGGGGGGGGGCAGATCGATACTTCTAGAACCGCTGTAGCTATTGAGCGAAGGTGGACCGATGTTTGTTTAATCATGATTTGAGTTTCATAGTTTTCAGCTTCCAGAACTTTGTAATGATAAAAAAAAGCAGAAGGTTTTGTGTGTGTGTGTATGTGTGCGTGCGTGAGTGCGTGCGTGTGTGTGTGCGTGTGTGTGGAGGGGGTCTGTGGCCGAGATTTTTTCCTCTTTATGCAAAAACAAAAGAAATACAAAGGACCAGGAGAATACCGTTCTGTTGTCTTCTTGTTGGTGCAGAAATTAACACAATGTTTGGGTCAATAAGATGTTATGTTGTCTACTTGTTGGTGCAGAGATTAACACAATGTTTAGGTCACTAAGATGTTATGTTGTCTACTTGTTGGGATTACCACAAAAATTTGGGTCACTAGAGTTGGAGGTAAATTGGTATGTCTCGCCCCCTGATCGATCAGAGCAATCACAGACACCGTTCAGGCAGAAATTGTCTGTTTCTATCAGGTGGGATTTGTATCTTGTGTGTGTGTGTGTGTGTGTTTGTGTGTTTTGCGTGCGCGTGTGTATGTTTTGAAAATTTAGTTTGTCTTCGTGTGTATTTATTTGTATGAGCTTGTTGATGTTGTTTGAAAGGATTAAAACAATCTATTTCTTGTAAACATAAAAATGAGTTACTGGGCGAACCAATGCATTTGAGACGATTAACAACCAATCAAAAGGATGAAAAAAATGAAGTAGCCCATTGGCATTCCCCAACCCATAGGAAATGCCCGGGTGGCACGACTGTCTTAACGTTAAAACTGAAGGCCTGGCAATCACACTGGTGTCTTTTGAATTATCTGCTATGCTTTTTTCTTCTGACCTATTTTTGTTGGGCACCCAAACACTTGCGGGTAGATCAAAGTGCGACGGTAGCCATTCCAATATTGACTTACATAATAATTTTTTAAAAGTTAACTGTGTGAATAATATATATAGTGAGAATATCGACTGTGTATTTAATATATTTCATATCATAAAAAGTGAGTAAGTTATATGAAATTATTCAATATTGTAAGATTATCAGATTGTCTCAGATTAGTCTGTAAATATTACTCAATAAACAATGAAACATTAACAAATTAATTCAACACTGTCTTAATACTATGACACAGGCATACTTTAATTAGAACAATCAGAGCCGACCTAATCAATCACAACAGGATTGTACGTTGTACATCTAAAATAACATTCCATTAAAAATACCTGATGTAGACCAGAAAATCTTAAATAGCATTCAATCTTAAATGACCCAAGAATCATTTCAGTATTTACAGCTGTTGCAGAATAAATTAAAAATGAAATGCAAAAACTCCAAACCATACTACATTGTACATTTTTAAAATTGTGTCACTGACGGAAGTAAGAAGATGACGTATGTAGGGTCTATGAACAGAAGGCCTAAATATAATCATCAATAAACGCGACACAAATAACCACTTTAAAAAAAAATCTTGTAAAAAACCTATGAACTTATCTCCACATATTTATCATTGAAAATAAAGAAAATAAACCCATACATTTTAGAAAGTATTACATTTTATGATAATGAAACTCTTTAACATAAAATAACAAAAAAAAAAAAAAAACTTAATAGCTACTGATTAAAAAAAAAATAGAGAAATTTGTTTTCAAGGTTTTAAGTGGGAAAACTACCTCGGAACTTTAAAATGAAAAAAAAAATTGAAAAGTTTAAAGTGTTTAAACGTTACAAATGATTTATTAGTAAGAGCAGAGATAAAGTAGAACTATATTTAGAAGTAAATATGTAGAGACCTTTCAGAAAACCTGCCAGTAAATGTATAGTAAATGCGTATCGTATCTGAAGGTGCACATTAATCCAACATTACAATGAATACAAATGATAAATATGTCATGGGTTATTTGAAATAAAAATATGTTATCATCTTTGTGTGTGTTTGTGTGTATCTAAGAGAACGATAGACTTAGCACTTACTGACTGACAGACAGTGAAAGGCAGTATCAGGTAGATATCTATATACAGACAGTTACAGACATAGTGTGATAGATAGACTAGAGCAGTGGTCGGCAAAGTGCGGCTCCGGAGCCGCATGTGGCTCTTTGGCTCCTTGAGTGCGGCTCTGGCATTTAGTTTTATTTAGTATACAACTTATTTAGTGCACTACTTATTTAGTGTAATAAACGTTTACTAAACAAGCAGATTTGGCTCCCAATTTTTTTTTAATTGTTGTAATGTTCATATTTGGCTCTTTGCCTGATAGGTTTGCCGACCACTGGACTAGAGAGTATTTTAACGTTATTCCAGTTCCGAACCTCAATAGTCGTAGACTTCATAAACATAGTGTTGTGAACAGACAAACGAATTATTAGCTTAAATGGTTGCATGTGACGGTAGTTCAGTAGCGTAAACATTAAAGTGAAGTAAAAGCATTATGAGCATGACAATAATTAATATAAATAATAACTTTAACCATCCAAACTAAAAAATATGTAGGTCTAACCGCTAATGAAATCTACCCTAAATCTCTCTTTTTGTCAGTTTGTACGTTAATGACTCATACCCTGATTTCAAAAAAGAAAGGTTTATGATTATGTACATATCAACAAATGGGTCGCTTTGTAAGGGAGATTACCGCAATGGTTACATCATGCCTCTTGGTCTGATATAGTTAAGTGGTAACAGGCCTTGCCAACTTCTCGTCAGCACAGTAAAATGTTAAATATTTAATAAGTCTTTAATTTTATATTCCTTTTTATGTCCCTCTTAGGACATATTGAAAAATTATCTTATCATTGATGTAGATTACAAATCAAAGATAGTCGAAAAAAACAATGTACAAAAAAAATCTACATATAAAAGCAATAAATAATAACAATGTGCCAATGTTAAACCTGTGATGTAAACAATAAATGTTCAACGTTGTTAAACATGGAGTTATGGAGCAGACTAAGTCAGTCTCTATGCAGCTCCACTTAATACAACACATAGGTTATACTTGTAGAGACGTCTAGTAGAAGACCTATTTTATGATTTCTCACCAATTCTGTCATATTTTTTTATATTTATATTTTGCATGACAATAATAAGTTCAAAGTTTTTCTACCGAAAAAGAATTTGACAATGGTTTGGAGGCCCCGGAGGGAGTTCGGCAGGAAATTTTAATGAATATGTCGAAAAAATCTATTGGGCCCCCTATGTCGTCAAATTTCACAGATAATTTACATATATATATATATATATATATATATATATATATATATATATATATATATATATATATATAGCAACATGTGTAAGACGCCTTACCTGTATAATCTGTGAGATCAATTTATCCACGTGAACATGTCCAAACATATTATCTATAAAAAAAAATTCGCTTGTGCTCACAGAGTAAATCCTGGTTCTGATATTGGCTAGATTGTTAATTGCTTGACATTTGTTTTTCTGTTTGTCTGTGTTATCAAGCAGCAGTGTTACTCTCAGGTGGTTTTTAAAATGAACTATTTATTTGCATCCTACCCACAACATGTTGACATCGTTTTGTTTGGTTTCTTAAGTAGACCACTTGAGACCAAGAGGGTCACAGACGCAAAATTATCATGGCGGGCTTTTAAAGCAAAATAAAAAAAAATAGATGACCGGAAGAGAACAATATATAAACAAATATGACAGTGTGCTAATACGGTTTTATATTGCATTATTTTTTAGGCTGCTGTACATCACTTCAAAACTGCAAAGTTTTAAAGAAATATTACTGTCGTCTGCAAGAATTTCATAGATCAAGGTGCCTCGGTAAAATTGAATTGAAAATAATGATAGCACAGGCTACATCGCTATATCAGTAGCACAGGCTACATCGCTATATTAGTAGCACAGGCTACATCGCTATATTAGTAGCACAGGCTACATCACTATATTCATATGGATTTTAAAGATATGGAAATTTCTATAATGTTTAAATATGGAAGATAATGACAGTTTCGATAGAAAATAGCTATATATATATATATATATATATATATATAGATATAGATATAGATATAGATAGATAGATAGATAGATAGATAGATAGATAGATAGATAGATAGATAGATAGATAGATAGATAGATAGATAGATAGATAGATAGATAGATAGATAGATAGATAGATAGATATAGTGGAGACTGTCAGGGGGCCTCAGTTGGTGGAGACTGTCAGGGGCCCAAGTTAAGTTGACGGCATCCTTACATGAAAGTTTGAGAGCAGTGGCGCCTTTAAAAGACACATTAAGAGAGTAGCACCATGCTCCATTCATCACGATTTAGTTTTTGAGAGACACTATAACTAAACTGACTCAACGGGAGCAGCACAGAGCTCAACGAAGAGCCGCATACGGGCATCAGTGCCACGGAGAAATGGATTTTCCGCTTTCATAGTCTGTGTGCGTGAGAGTAGGTCTCATATCCACCCCCCCCCCACACACACACAACCATCACAGTGGTTATCAAATGGAGATTGATGCATCCTAAGCCAAGCTACAATAGCCCCCCCCCTCTCCCCATCACACGCACACACCGCCACGCCCACTAACTCGTGCGTTTCAGCCTATAGACCTTTCTCATAAAGTAGTCCCCTTACTGAATTGTTTGTTTAGAGGGGCTAGTTACACTTCCGGTACCAATTAATGTACTTGAATTTGCCAATAATAAACTTATGTTGCCGCTATTCTTTTAATTTTAATCATGAAAATCAAATAATCAAAATATAATATATTTTTCAGTGTGATTATTTATTATTACCTTAAATGTTAAAACTATAACAATGTTTTTCTGATTTTTAATACTATACGATATAATTTTTATAATTAAAGACCGCTGCTAACACTAGTGTATGCTCTCAACATTTTAATCTTAATATTTTAATGGGCTGTCTGTAAACAGTTAAACATGTGTTTAATGCAAACAACTTCAACTCAGTAAAAAAAAGTACAATTGTATACCAATGTATAAAGTTGACATTTTGAATATGACTCATTGTAGTCCGACTTCCTTGACCAAAAGGCTATGTTTTTTGTTAATTTGTCATTTTTCAAACATTTGTATCTGGCTGTACATATATAAATTCCCTTCTCGCACCAAAAAATCACCAGATATTTTCATTTTAAAAAATATTAAATAAGTAACATATTTTATTATAATATCATATGTTTTTCCTTTTACCTGTAAATTATGAGGTTCGTGATTTTTTCTCTAGCTTCTAAAGCATCTCGCTGATAGTTTGACTACATTTCCTAGTGTAGAGCTAAGGTCTGTAACTGTATATTGTTTATTTAAGAAAAATAACACATTGACCATCACCTCAGCATAATGGACAGTGGCGCAACCGGGGGGGGGGCTTGAGGCCCCCCCAGACCAAATCATCAATACATATTTTACTATATAAAGTTACTAAAAAGACTGTTAAACTGTCTTTTTTCAATATGTGAGCCCCCCCCCCCCAGCACTTTTCGCTGGTTGCACCACTGAATATGAGGTAGTAGTTTCAAACCTTTTACTACCGAGTTTTAATTACTATCTATCGCACAATATATGCTAACCAAAAATATACTGTTTTAACAATCATGGTTAAATAATATAATATACATGAGCATGGGCGTATCTATCCCTAAACAGGTAACCAGCCCCGTAGCGTGAAAATTCTACAGCAGGGGCCAGACATTTTACAGCAGGGAGCAAGGCAATAACAGGGGTGGGGGCAGGTAATACATTTTACTAAGTAGAGCAAATAAGCAGGGGGCCCGGCCTCCCTGCCCCCCCCCGCACGCTACGAGCCTGCTGGTAACCCTAATCGTCAATTATAAAAACTTTAAATAATTTTAGTGTAAAATGTAACTTTTCATGTCATGGACATACTTCTCAGAGAAGTATTTGTAACCCTTCGTAACTTCTCTCTCTGATATCGGGATATTTTGTGACTTTAAAAACTTGTCAACATCACAAAAATTAAATTTAAAGTCATTTTATCAAATATTAGACAAAAAAAGTAGGAAAAATAATCGAGCTAAGTATTAATCAAGTATAAACAAAGCGACCGGAAGCCCATTATAACCCTTTCACAAAGACAGCTGACGCCAGGAATACAAGTGAGAAAGGTCTATTGATTCCACTCCCCCCCCCCCCCAAAAAAAAAACCCAGAGAGTATGTATTATATAAAACTTTCCTTGATTTACGCAGCCACTTCTTGTCTCCAGTCATAAGAAGGTTAATGTTAAAGAAAATAGTGTATCACTAGTATCAGTTAGCAGCAGCCTTAAAAGTCATTACACACAAAGCCTTTGTTTCCATATATGTGTTCATGTGTGCGCGTGTGTGTGTAAGTAGAGACATAACATATTTTGTCTTAAGCTTCTTACATGCTCTTTTTGTAACAATGACAAAAGAAAAGTTATTTTTAAAATCGGGAATTCCAACCACCCTTAGCGGTTGTCATTTTTTACTGTTTATTTTATAGAGTTATCATTGTTATTTGCTGACCAAACATGTGGTCATTTAAGGTATTTTTGCTCAACAACCATCATGAAAAACTGTGGGAAAATGTAGAATTGTACATTTTAAAGTAATGTTTGGACACTGTTTGGTGAAGTTTATTTCTAGCATGTCAAAATTTCACAATGTTTATCTTTCGATTCCACACCTTGCACACACGCTTCATGACCTACTTAAGACTCAGGTGTAAACAAATAATTTTGTGGTTAGAATATGACCGTTTTAAATATAATTTAACAGACACAGACATAATGTTTAAAATGTAAACATTACCTTCATCCATTGACAGTGAAATAAATCTCATTTTGAACATTCTTTGTTATTCCTTGGCGGTAAGAAAGTCAAGCGTCTACTGTTTCTTTAACATTTTTCCCCCTTATTAGCTACGCATGCGTCATGACCCCATGGGAGTGATGGGCCTATTAAAAAAAAAAGACGGCAGGTTAGAGCAAGAGGTTCTGTGAAGATGCAGCAATTGATTTATCAATGAAAGATTTAACAGAGAAGTCAGTAAATGCTCATTATAAGTCTAGCACGGTCCGTGTATGTAATCGTCTTATGTAACTGGCTACATCAGATCTGCACCGTGTGTGTTTAAATCATATTTATAGTCCATAGATCTGTTTGAAGAACAGTAATTCATGTGGTTCAGTTTGTCACAATGAGGAACACACCAATAGTGTCTACAAGTTTTCTTTGTTTTAAGTTCAAGAATTTGTTACAAAAACTAAAACTAATAGACAAATAAAGATGTCAAAAAAACACGTTGTGATGCAGTCAAATGAAGAACAGTAATTCATGTTGTTAAATCAACATATCAAGAAATAGAGGCCAGAAGCGGATTTAGGTTCGGTTGATGCCCCAGTCGCAAAATGAGAATCATGCGCCCCCCCTTTAGTAAGACATAAAATAAACATTCAAGTGTAAAATTGGGTTTTTATGGGGCCCCTTAGAAGTACACCTCTTAATGGGCCCACATAGAGACGTAATTAGTAATATCAATAATATTAAAGGGGTTTTAGTTTTTCTGCAAAGGGAAAATTTTGTGGTTAAAAAATCCCCATTAAATATGATCTTGTAGTGCCTATAGCTGTACTATAACGGCTCTGATGGTACGAAGCACATCTATACGAGTCTCGGATCAATTGCCATGTTGACATGCATTACTGTACTTCATCTACTAGTAACTAGACTAGGGGTCGGCAACCTTTTTATAATTTACAGTTTTCTCAGTTTTTAAAGAGCCACTAAAAATTGTTGTTTCAATATCATGGTATTTGATTAGGCCGCAACTTGACATTGAAAGAGCCGCATGCGGCTCGCGAGCCTCAGGTTGCCGACCCCTGTACTAGACCTAAGTCTAGTTAACCTATACATAAGAAAACGTCTGATTTATACAATGTTACAAACATATTGAAGTGTACTGATATATGATCTAAAAATATAAAAAAATAAAAACTTAAAATCTTTTCTATTCATTTTGAAAAAAAAAATTACCTCTGGTTGTGTAAATGCATTTTTCTTTCGGCACTAAATCTTGAACATGTATATAAACTTTGTTAAGAACCTGATGAATACAAGAAAACACATTCTATAGATAAAAAAAAATTCTCTGAAGTTTAGACCATTAAAGTTACAAAACTAAACCCACTATCGGGCCGACTTCTTCACTGGCTTTATTCAGTGTACCGATTTGCTATTCCGTGCGATTAATGATTTTACTCATTTGCGTTCCATGGGTAATTGTCAGTTATCCATTTCATCACGCTCACACAAAACAAAATGACGTTTAAATACTTTCATGTTTGCAAAGTCTGATAAGATTAATTTTAGATTGTTTAGCCTGAAAAATGTCAATCCCTTGTTACAAGGTACGAGGGTAGAAACAAATGTGTAAACAAGGGGAATAACTGAATCGTAAATAACATTTAATCTTGACAGATTACTTCCCGTAGATGTAAAATCATGACAACAGAACGTTGTGTGGCTGTTCCCCTCATAAAACAATGCTGCTGTCTGATGTTACTGATCGCTGTTGTTGATATCATCATTTCAGTTCATCAATCTTAGATTTTGAGGAACAAACTGGTTTTAATGTTTCTCATATGTACATGATTACAGAAAATTATATTTAATTAAAAAGAAGATACATACATACATACAATCATACATATATACATACACACATTCATACATACATACATACATACATAAATACAAACATGTCATACATACATACATACAAAAATACATATATAAATACAAACATACATACAAACCTTACCATACATACATACAAACATACCATACATACATACAAACTTGCGTACATAAATGCATATATACAAACATACCATAATACATACAAACATACCATGCATACCATACATACATACATACATATATATACATACATACAAACATGCCATACATACATATATACATATATACATACATACATATATACATACAAACTTACCATACATACATACATACATACAAACTACCATACATACAAACATACCATACATACAAACATACCATACATACATAATACAAACATACCATACATACATACATACATACATACAAATATATCATATATACATACATACAAACATACGATACATACATACATGTAAACATACATACATACATACATACATACAAACATACCATACATACATACATACATACATATATACATACATAAATATATACATACATAATACATACTATACATAGTATACATATATACATACATACATACTATACATACATAAATACATATATACATACAAACATACCATACATACATACATACAAACATACCATACATACAAACATACATACATACATACATACATTTCGTTAGGTACAGAGGCGGATCTAACTGCGGTCACACCGTAGCGAAGGTTAAATCATTTTTTTAATGAAGTCATAATTGTACATGTACATTTATTTATATGATAAAAACAGTAAAATATTATCATGTAATGTGTCTGTCTGTCTGTCTCTCTTTCCTTCTCTTTCGCATCAATCTAAGTACAAACATTTACTGACATGGGGCTTAGAGTGTTTCAAAGGATAATGGTGAAAAAAAAATTGTTTAATTCACTTAGGCATACCCCCCAGAAATGTGTGGTTTCGGGTCAGTAATACGTAAGCCGAATTATAGGAAAAAATATTGAGTCTAAGTGACTGCTCATTAGCATCAAACTTTTAAGTTTTTTTTTTTTGCAAAAGGGTCATTCCATGTCAACTCAACCAGTTTTTTGACAATTGTTCACCCGACCCTCTCAGATCTTTTTGAAATGTTTAGGGCTTTTTGTACATTCAAAGTCGAGTGATTCCTGAAAATTGCAGACCATTTGGTCAAAAACTTTCCGAGATATGATTTTTTAAAGTTTTAAAGGTAGTCGCAAGTTTGCGTGACATTTACATTTTCGCGATATTTGAACGTGAATATTTCAAAAACTAATCAAGGTATCAGACTGAAATTTTCAGTATGTACTCTTTGTTTTATCCTAGGTTGAATGATCTATTTATCTCAAGTGTAGCTTGCACAAAGAATGCCCTAAAAATTTCCAAACATTGCACTTCAGAAAGTTTTCATCAATATTTGACCCAGTATAGCCAAGAACCTATAAGACATGAAATGATGTTTGTTATACAATTAGTAAGTAACATATATGTGTATACTATTTTGATAGAGAATTCCTGTTAATCAAATAATAGTGTACTCATGGTGGGCCCCTTTAAGCATCATGGTCTGCTTTTCTCTCATAAAGCCAAGCTTTCTCACTGTTTGTCAACTCTGAGCTGGATGTAGAGACATCAATAGCAGCAAATCGTGATGTACCAAGGGTCGGTCACGTTTCCTTGAAACATTTGAACAGTGTGAAAAGTGTGGTCCAGATGATTTAAACAACTTGTCAAAAACTGCTGCTGATATTATTTCAAAGATGTGATGACGGCATGCTAGAAATAGAAAGCGTTTGTGAAACATCCGCTGAATAACTGTTATGACGCCAGTATGAACTCCTGTGTTAGAACTTGTTGTATCAAAACAAAGACCAGCCAGCCATTCTGGGACACCTTTCAACTCATGTAGTATCTGAACCACAGCTTTACCCAATAATTTACCAGTTGATCTTGGAAGTTGTAGAATTGTCAGAAGCTCTTCAACCTTCACTCAAGACACAATAATTGGCATTCGATCAACTAGCTCGTCTGATTGGCCACCAACATCTGGTAGTAATTTCCCATCAAAATGAACAACTAATGGTGTGCTTGGCACAAACATCTCTTTCTGGTTTACTGTGACTGATTGGCAAACATTTTTCTAGCTCTATATATTGTACTTTGTAAAGGTTGTAAAGTGTGAATGTTGATGTTGAAGTGATGGTATACTCTGAATGTGTTGATAAATAGCATAGACTTGGAGGCGTATGGTAGCGTGGTGAAGTCTGCTATGTTGACACAAATGTTCACAAACATTCATCAATAAGAGTCTTAAAACTGCATGGCTGATTCATTGGTACATTTATTGAACGAAGACATTAATATAGCAAACATGTTGAATGAAAAAGGCACGTCTTAGAAAGATCAAATAATATCCATGAGTTGCTATGTGAAAGTAAATATATTAACTTCTTCTAGAGTTAATAAAGTGTCTAATATCTTCATAATCTAAACAGCAACTAACTCAATCTACAAAGCTTGTCTCTAAGCAACTTAATTGACGTCAACTAGAAAAAACTACGTCACATAGCAATATAAATTATACTCTCTAGAGTTATTTAAAAAGTGTGATTAACACACATGCACTAACCAAATCAATTAATGAATATTTCAATCAACCTTAACTCCTCGACACCTCCCCTCGCTCCAAAAATGTGCAACATTTCTTTATAATATAACAACTCATAAGTATTTCAGTATCAACCTAATATTCAATAATATTCAACCATATTTAATAATAATCAATGGTATTCAATAATATTCAACCATATTCAATAATAATCAATGGTATTCAATAATATTCAACCATATTCAATAATAATCAATGATATTCAATAATATCCAACCATATTCAATAATAATCAATGATAATCAATAATACTCAACCATATTTAATAATACTCAAAGTGAACAAATCAATTGTTATCATGTGCCAATTATAAGATATCAATTCAACCAATATGATTAATTCAATTAGATAATCAATATATATCCAAAAAAAAATTGCATGTCATTATTACCAATATATGTGCCTATAATCATCATTATCACTTACTAGTGCCATAACCTATCAAAATATATAATAACAATTCTCTAAGCCATACAATGTGCCAAACAATTAATGTAATATATAATATATCTTGTGTTTTATTATGCCAGTATATATGCATAGTTGTCATGTGCCATCATTATAATATAAGTTCATATATGTTTTACCATTACCATATGCCAATATTCATGTACCTATTACATTCATCTAAGTCTTGTTTCTGTTTTATTTTATTACATGTATGTTTCCTATCAAATAATGTGCCTCTTGGGGTGTTCTCTCATCTTGCCTTTACAAATATTTCTTAATTTAAAGCACTCTTCTTTTTCATGACCAAGCTTCTTGCAAAAACTACATTGAGGTTTATTCAAATAATCTTTATGTTTATTTATTTTATAATCTTTTCTTACTCTGTATGCTTTCCAATCTATATGACTAGTCCTATTGTGTACCTGTCTGTTTCTATGGACATTCTGTGGTTGTTGTCTATTTCTGTTGTTTTTATTGTGTGTATGTTCATTACTATATGACTTCTGTGGTTGTCTATTTCTAATATTTTTCTTATATGTACCACTATCCTGTTTGTTTCTAAAGGGACAAAAATTTTGTTTGTGACCAAAATTATGACAGTTGTAGCATCTTATATTTTTAAATTTAATGGAACATCTATTTGCTTTGTGATGAGGACTATTACAGTAAAAACATACTGGTTTATGTCTATTTAATACTGCTGATCTTATTTTACTTTGTTTCCTAGTGTGTGTAACAACTGAGATTGAGTGAACTTTCTTAACTAGTTTTGTATCTATATGTTGTTCATTTTCTTTTGATGTCTTGTCTAATGATGTTTCATTCAGATCTCTAACAATATGCATGGAGTTTAAATGTACTTGATTGTTATCTTTGTTTATTACTTGTGCATCTAATTTCTCTATTATTGTTAGTGTAGTGTTGGACTGTTCAGTTACATAAGTTGTCATGTGTTGTTCAAATTTTTCAAATTTTTTTATCAATGATTGTAAACTCTCGGAGTCAATGTTTGTATTTGTTGACTTTGTTCTTTGATAATTTTTTTAATGAATTACTGTCATCTTGCTGTTTAGGATCTATTGTTGTATTTGTATCTGATATTACTACTTGGTCATTATCCTGTTGATCTATAATTATTGCAGTGTTATTGTTATCTTGTTCTAAATTGCTGTTATCTAATGTGTTTAAGTGATGTTTAATTACTTTGCTATGCTTAACTCTTAAATGCATATATATGTCATCTAGAGAATTAAATACTGCACTACAGTGCTGGCAGCTATATGCTGATACCTTTGTTCTTTTATGCACTGACACATCATAGTCACCTGCAAATGCATTAAGACCACACAAAGTATCTCTCCAATGAATTACTAACTCACCTACAGAATGAAATACTTCATTACAGTTATCACACATATCACTAGAGTATGCTCCTTCTAGCTTGATAGATTCAAAATGTATTATTATGTAGCGTTTCGCTTAACACAAGCACTCACTCACGTCTCTCTTTTTTTTAAATACGCCATGTTGAACATCATACAACATTAAATGAATAACTGTTTGGAAAAGAGTCCATTAAAATATTATGAAGGAATTATGATTTTAAGAGTTGTTTATGTTTACCCATAGTGAGGATTATTTTCTTTTGGAGGAACTATTTAACATATGAACTTTATTTGATGTATTATTAGGTGTCCCTATTCTCAAATGTATTTTGGCTACAATAATCTGTTCATGTCCTTGGGGCCACTGCGAGTATATGGACTGATTGTTAACGTGCTCAAATATATATCACCATTTTCAACTCCAACTGTGTGCCTACTCGCCGTTCCGGGTACCGGGCCTTTGTTTACTAGTCTAAATAAACTTTACGCATTGTTAATTATTCTATGCAGACTCTATGCAGTGATGACGTAGTAATTCCGGTGTTACATCACGCGCTTCACATTCTTTGCTTATCGTTAATCGTGTGCTTCTTTTTTCTTACAAAATTTTAAAAAGTAACGAAAGTGCTTTTAAATAACCATGTCTGATGGATACAAGAGGAAACACGAGAGTGGATTTGAGAAGCGGAAGTAACGGACGAGAAAGAAAAAGCATTGAGAAAAAATCGGGGTTCGTTGCTGCAATTTATGAGCAGAGACACTGATCAGTTTATCGATGGTTTCGATGACTAGAAAAACGCCATCGCAAGGAATACATCACATGAGAAGTCGATAGATCACATCACATGAGAAGTTGAAGGATCACAATGCTGCTCTGTCAATGATGTTAGAATGTCAACAGGCATTCTAGAATTGACGAAAAACTGCAAAAGGAAAAAAACAAAAACTGTGCAAATACTGGATTGATGATCTTAAGAGAATAGCTGTTGTGATAAGATTTCTTGCTTTTTCGCGGTGATCACCATTTACATAACTGTTATAACAATGGAAATAACCTTGGTTGCATTGACCTTTTAGCTGACAGCTGTGGATCAGCTGACAGTTGTTGTTGGCCATGTGGATCAGCTGACAGTTGTTGTTGGCCATGTGGATCAGCTGACAGTTGTTGTTCGCTATGTGGATCAGCTGACAGTTGTTGTTCGCTATGTTCTCAAAGTGGAACTGTTGTAGAGCGTTTTCTTCAGTTCATACAATTGAACAACACAATGGTAAATATCTTTTCGATCTGTTGGTGAGCACTCTCAGACTTCGTCGTATAGATATCGGATATTGCAGATCGAAGTCCTATGACACCGATTTCATGATGAAGTTGTGGATGATAATTATCCGGTTTTAGGTATGAGTCCTAGAGAAAAATTCCGTACTCAGTCTTTTTATGTTATCATAGATAGACATAATACTGAGATGTACAGATCTCTGTCAACTGAACACTAGTTTCGAAAGCCATGTCACTAATTGAGATGTACCCACCAGATCTAAAAGAGGCATTTACTAATGGAATACTTTTGCACTCACTGATGTTTGCTGACAAGAAAACTGTGGCTGAAATGCTTACAGCACAAATACAGAATAGGCTGGTTACAAGTTTTTTTTTAATGTAATTATTGCTTTCCGGATCTATCTTTCAATTTTTGGAACAAGTGCTGAAGGGGAACATTCCTTTTCTAAACTCAAATTGATAAAACGTATCTTCGGTCAACGATGAGACAAACACGATTATCGTCCCTGGCATTACTTTCAACTGAAATGGATTTGATGAGGGAAATGACACGTCATATGTGACTTTGCTAAGACAAAGAACCGAAAAGTTAACGTACTGTAATTTACAGATCTACAGCACTGCATGCAGCTTGACTTGCTCAGGTGCTCTTCTCACACGGTTATATATAGTGACTTTGAAACAAACTTTATTAAATTTTACTGGCATCCTGAACTTGTTTTCACTTTTATGTTCTGGCTTTCGTAGGCCCTTGAAAAGTCCGTAGGCCTTAGGCACAGTGCTTCTGTGCATAGTTGATAAAGCGGCCCTGGTCCTAGGCCAAGTAAAGTTAATGTGTGGGCCCTGTGTAATGGGAGACTTGAGGGTTTTAGTCAAAAAAGCAATTAGGACTGATACCTACAATCAATGCGCCACTATAATCAATGCGCCACTATAATCAATGCGCCACTATAATCAATGCGCCACTATAATCAATGCGCCACTATAATCAATGCGCCACTATAATCAATGCGCCACTATAATCAATGCGCCACTAAAATCATCTTTAAAAATACCCCTCTCCCACCTCCCTTTCTTATGCCCCCACCCCCAATCCCCAACTGTTTAATCATGTTAGGCCGGTGTCTCGATATTACATTCTTGTAGTTGACCAAGACAAAATCTCAACAAGGGACCTCTTAGGCAGAGGGGGGACCATGGAGAGCTATCTGGTTTGTCTATCTCTAAGAACGGCTGTAATAGCGAAATAACTCAGTTGATTTATGTGTCGTCTTGACCCAGGCCTGTATCGTACTCTAACAGCAGTCATTGTAGTGGTTTCACAGTCTCTTACATTTTGCCCTACCACTGTATTACACAGTTAAATATAGTAAGTTTTTGTATATATTTTCGATGGAACACATTGACAGTGACAGTTTCAATATTATTGTTATTGTTTGTTTCGTTGTTGTTTACTTTTTTTTCCAAATGTGATTGTTTACATAAAATCTATGTTTAATTTCATCCGAGTAGCATCCATGTCAAAACATATCAACAATAAAAAAAAAAAGAAATTCTCACACTATATGTTTTCAGTAGAAAACAAAATATTGTAAGCTATTTTGTACCGAGAAGAGAATAAATGAAAACAAATAATAAAATAAAAAATAAAAGATATGAAACTATTTGGTCAATTATTGCGTATTTGGTAAAAATAAGCAACAACTGCACAAACTCATTTCCCTCATAATGCGTACATTCAAATTTAAACCAACCAATCCAGCTGCCAGTAATATGTCAAGTTAGGGTGTAACCAGTTGCTCTATTCCCTGCTCCTTTTTCTAAATGTGTGATATTTTAGTTCCAGACGATATAATTTTTTATCAGCCTCCAGTTTCAGCCTCACGTGGCCCCCGCCTAGCCTACATAATGTACCGGCTGGGGAAACTGTGTCAAGGCAACACGCTGACTTTTTGAAACTTTGGAGCGGCCGGTAACAGGCGGGAGATGTAAGCTCATGGGTGAGTAGTGTCTTTTTCATGTTAATTTAATTTTATCGCATTGATTATTGTTAGTAATCTTTGGTATAATTAGTAATCTGTGGTAGATGTATTTATATCTATGACAAAACATTTACACCTTAAAAAATAACAACATGAAAAAGATTAGTCTTATTGGTCACCATTATCCAATGAAATTCAAACAATATGTTGTGTTCTTTCTGGTTTATTGACCATACTGCAATCAGCCCCGTAGGGGCCAGGCATTCTACAGCAGGTGCCAGGCCAAAAGCAGGGGGTGGGGGGAGGGCAGGAAATGAATGTTACAAAGTAGAGCAAACAAACAGAGGGGGCCAGACAAAACGAAGGGGGGGGGGCGACCCCCCCTCGCGCCCCCCCATGCTACGGGCCTGACTGCAATGAACACAGGTGAAATTATGTATAGACGTAGTTATTGATAATCTCGCCCAGTTCCCGTCCCCAAAATTTAAAAAAATACTTTATCGGTCAAAATACCACCCCTAGCTGTAGTAAAATGTGAGTACTCTCTGGTTGGTACATTCCTGTTTAGTTACACATCTGAGTTTGACTTAAAGTGAAGGTGTTGTGAATATGACAGAGGTCTAAGTACATATATGTTTGACTCATAGTGAATGTGACAGTATTAGAAATGGGTCTTAAAAACAGACCTACTTTTAAATATAGAAGAAATCTTGTTTGTTTGTATGAATGTTTTAAATTATAACTGATTCATCTTGTTTGTTTGTATGAATGTTTTGAATTAGAACTGATTCATTATTAAAGACACTTAGTGCAGATTAATTTACATAAAAATATTTCATTTCAAGGAAGGTTCTATAAGTGGGTGAGGAATAAAATAAGACTGGGGTTATATCCCCTGACATTTTCACACAAGGGAAAAATATTTTTTTTTGCAGCCTGCAAGATGTATGTCATGGTCAAAGTAACGGATGCAATTGGTGTAACAATTGAGTAATTACACCAAATGTAACAATTGAGTAATTACACCAAATGTAACAATTGAGTAATTACACCAAATGTAACAATTGAGTAATTACACCAAATGTAACAATTGAGTAATTACACCAAATGTAACAATTGAGTAATTACACCAAATGTAACAATTTAGTAATTACACCAAATGTAACAATTTAGTAATTACACCAAATGTAACAGTTGAGTAATTACACCAAATGTAACAATTTAGTAATTACACCAAATGTAAGAATTTAGTAATTACACCAAATGTAACAATTTAGTAATTACACCAAATGTAACAATTTAGTAACTACACCAAATGTAACAATTTAGTAATTACACCAAATGTAACAATTTAGTAATTACACCAAATGTAACAATTTAGTAATTACACCAAATGTAACAATTTAGTAATTACACCAAATGTAACAATTAAATAAATTACACCAAATGTAACAATTTAGTAACTACACCAAATGTAACAATTTAGTAATTACACCAAATGTAACAATTTAGTAATTACACAAAATGTAAAAATTTAGTAATTACACCAGATGAATGGTTAAAGCAGGTGATTTTGATAAAGAACACTCACATGGTATATGGTTTGATAAAACTTTAGCTGTGTCCAGTGGCGTCACTAGGGTTGGTGTCACCTGGTGCGGTAACTCATGGTGTCACCCCTCTCATGACACCCCGGTCTCCATATTTTTTTTCCAGAGACCGTATATATGTGCGCATGCGCGACTTTATTTTTTTTTTCCGTTTCCGGGGTCAGGATTTTAGTGATAATTGATATCTATAGGTCAGTGCAAGTATACCAATAATTTCATTAAAATAACGCACTGGCTCCGGATACGTCTAAGACATACTACGTATTTTTTTTTCGGGATACGTCTAGCAAACTTTAATGACGTCAGTAAACAGAATGAATAAGAACTCTTATTTACTGCAGACGTTGATGACGTCATTTACTGTTAATAATGGGAGATATATTTTTTTTCGGGGACCATCAATAGATATTGCTCCACACCCTAACCCTATCCCTAACCCTAATCCTGAAAAAAAAATAATTACACTATAATAGTAAAATAGCTACAATTTTAATATATAATCAGAAAAAATTGCTCGGTTATGCAATTTCCCGCGAAAAGAAAATAACTTTAAATCATAAGAGTTCATCTTAGACGTATCCGGAGCCAGTGCGTTAAAAAAAATTAATAATAAAAAGTACGTAGTGTCTGTTAGTAATCGGAGATATTTTTATTTATTTATAAAAAATTAAATACGGCTTTGAATTATTTTAAATTACAAAATAAGAATATAGGCCTAAAACTAGATATTTTGCAGTTGGGTGTCACCCCTCGTGAGGGTGTCACCCGGTGCGGTCCGCACCCCCGCCCCCCCCCCCAGTGACGCCACTGGCTGTGTCCATATCAGTATACTTGTATGCAGAAAAGTGTCATTAAGACAAAAATAATATATAAGGGAAATCGTCAGTGGCGTAGGATTGCGGGTTGTGTGGCTGCACGGGGCGCTGAACTAGGAAGGGGCGCTGAAAGAGAGCTGTTAAATGTTTTTGAACTTTTCAGATGGGAAGGAGTGTACCAAAAAAAATGTAAATTGCATATGGCGCCACAATAGCTAGCTACGGCTCTGAAAATTAAATTGTGTTTTGTTTTTAATAACTGATACGTAAACGCCAGCGAAGTTTCAAGTACACTTTTAAAATAACAACAGTTCATACAATTCAATCGAAATCGACTTTTTCTGGTATCGTGTAATTTTCATGTAAAAAAAAAATTTGCAAATTTCATTCAATGTTTGTTTTGTTTGCTTTTTAGGGGCTGTCCATTAATTACATCAACAAAATAGGGGGGGGGGGGGGTTCAGAAAATTTTTGACAATTGTTGACAAGGGGGAGGGGGGGGTCAAGAAAAGTTGACGTCAACAATGTTACTTTTTTAAAATTTAATATAATTACTTAATAAATAGGAAAATTAAGCAGCGTTTGTAGTCCTGTTACACACTCTCTTAACATTCAGTATTTTAAGTAAACTAACTGTATTCCTACTAATTTTGCCACATAAACATTTTGAAAGCCACCTTTTTAAGGGGGGGGGGGGAATCAAATGTTGACGTAATTTTATAGGGGAAGTGTGACACGTTGTTGACAAGGGGGAGGGGGGAGGTAAAAATCGCCTAAATTTTGTTGACATAAATAATGGACAGCCCCTTATGGCTCTTTATTTTTTGTTTTATTAATTGTATCCAAAGTATCAGTTTTCCTTTCTTTTACATAGAATCGAAATTGAAATGCTTTTTTAAAATCTCGGAAGACTCCGTACTTTGAATGCTCACAGTATTGTCTTTACTTTGGTCCTAAAACTCAGTTGGTTAGAAATATATCACATTCAGTCGTCTGCAACAGTGCTTCTCAAAGTGGTGGGCCGCGGCCCCCTAGGGGGCCGTGGACTGTCCGGAGGGGGGCCGTGGAATTTCGATTAATGTGACACATAAAATATAATTAACCTAATGTATTGTATGTAAATAGTTAAATAGTATTAATATATGTTGCATCCTTTCACTCTTTCATTGTTAACATTAGAAAAAGCATGTATTGACTAGTAAAAGTTTGTATATAGAAGTTTAAAATTATAAATTTAGGCAATCTTAAAACAAAAAAATAAATAGGGGGCCTCGACATATTGACTGACGTTCCAAGGGGGACCGTGACTTCAAAAAGTTTGAGAAGCACTGGTCTACAATATTTATGTTTTCATGACGTCTTACCAACCAGCGCCGGGCTAACAGTTTTCAAAATACTGGAAAATTTCAAAACGAAGTCAATTTTAAACTGTAAAATGTAATTCATTTGTCATGTTTATAGCTAATAAAATTTTGTCTCAAATACTAGAATATAAAAAAAGTGCAATAACTTTTGCTAAGTAAAAATGTGTTTGAAAAAAACAACTTGGCCGTTTAATAGCTACAGCAATATTTGTAGGAGCTCGACAGAATGGAAGTTATATAAAAAAATAAATTATTTACATTGAATCAAAGTTAACATTCTGGTAAGTATTGAATAATTTTTTAAAAAATGCAATAATAAGAAAGAGTGGGCTTCCACACATCCAACAAACTAAATAATTCTAAGGTCGTGACGTGAAGAATCTTTATACTCCAATCAGAAATGTATTAACAACATGTTTAAAGTAGAATAAAAGATTGAATATTTTGTTCGATTAGTTTTAATTTAAATGGGAGGGGTGCGTGTGAATTTTTCATTTAAGATGACATAAGTCATAATACTAGAGATAGATTCTTTCATCGTTAGGGAATAAAAAAAAAATCTTTGTGTTGAAACTTACTACAGATATGATCAAAGTGAAACATTTAAAGGGAATCTTTGTTTAGGATGACATCATTTTCGTGGGATTTCCCTATTACAGAAATGAGGGATCATTGGGGGGGGGGGTAAGGAGAGGAGGATGTGGAATTTCCTGAAGAAGGCGTGGTCTAAAATGGCCTCTGTTTATTTTTTTTTTATTTTACAGTGGTTCTCACTAATTTTAAATCTCTGAGCTTTTGTATTTCTTTCAGTGTGTGAATTCCCTGACACCCTATTTAGTGCAATGTGGACTCTGTATTACTCATAGGTCTTCAGTTAGTGAGTTGATGTAATATAGCATTGCAAAGAGACGTAGTGTGTTGTCCAGGGAAATATTTGTTTGGGAAAGTCAGATTTGAATACATTGAGATTGTTTCTTCAAATATTAACAGGGCTTGGTATAATTAGTTTGTGTGTGTGTTTGTGTGTTTGTGTGTGTGTGTGTAATAGTTTCTCTCCTAAACATGAGCCAGCTAGTCATGTTTGTTTAACTGTACAAGTCACTTCTTTGTTTTACACTGAGGCAAATCACTAATGTTAATACTTTTTACTAATTAGACGAAAGATTAGCCCATTGCTATATCAATGTCTACCAATGGTAATTAAAAAAAAATATCTAGGGACAGATAACCCGGGATGAAAAAAATTGTCCAAGAAAATAATATAAATGTGATGATTACCCTTGCGATAGAATGGAGTTGATGGTGAAATAGGTCCATATTGGTATTGTTGTGGTGCATAATGAAACATAAAATTAAACTGTTAGTTATTTTAAGTCTAGGTTGATGCTGAGAAGTAGTGGCGTTAGTGTCGCCTTGGGGCGGGTCTCTAAAACTGCCGCCTCTTTCCCGAGCCAAACAAATACTATAGTAGTGAATAGGTCACCTCTTGCAGATGGCTAAGTAACTGCCGCTCGTGATTGACTTCCTCCTCCGTCCCTCCTCAGTTACGCCAGTGTTGAGAAGACTTTTTTTGAAAAATGAGGCAGTGGTGAGGGCGCAGGCATGGAAGATGGTAAACGGAGGGGAAAAAGTAGAACAGTAATTGCATGGTGAGCTCTTGCGGTGAAGTCAACACAAAGTCGAATGTTGTACTGAGTAGGTCGAAGACAGAGGTGAAGTCAACAAAAAGTCGGATGTTGTACTGAGTAGGTAGAAGACAGAGGTGAAGTCAACATAAAGTCGAATGTTGTACTGAGTAGGTCGAAGACAGAGGTGAAGTCAACAAAAAGTCGAATGTTTTCCTTGTGCTGAGTAGGTAGAAGACAGAGGTGAAGTCAACATAAAGTCGAATGTTTTCCTTGTGCTGAGTAGGTCGAAGACAGAGGTGAAGTCAACATAAAGTCGAATGTTTTCCTTGTACTGAGTAGGTAGAAGACTGGTGAAGTCAACATAAAGTCGGATGTTGTACTGAGTAGGTAGAAGACAGAGGTGAAGTCACCAAAAAGTCGAATATTTTCCTTGTGCGGAGTAGGTCGAAGACAGAGGTGAAGTCAACATAAAGTCGAATGTTTTCCTTGTGCTGAGTAGGTCGAAGACAGAGGTGAAGTCAACATAAAGTCGAATGTTTTCCTTGTACTGAGTAGGTAGAAGACAGGTGAAGTCAACATAAAGTCGGATGTTGTACTGAGTAGGTCGAAGACAGAGGTGAAGTCAACAAAAAGTCGAATGTTTTCCTTGTGCTGAGTAGGTCGAAGACAGAGGTGAAGTCAACAAAAAGTCGGATGTTGTACTGAGTAGGTAGAAGACAGAGGTGAAGTTAACATAAAGTCGAATGTTGTACTGAGTAGGTCGAAGACAGAGGTGAAGTCAACATAAAGTCGAATGTTGTACTGAGTAGGTCGAAGACAGAGGTGAAGTCAACAAAAAGTCGAATGTTTTCCTTGTGCTGAGTAGGTAGAAGACAGAGGTGAAGTCAACATAAAGTCGAATGTTTTCCTTGTGCTGAGTAGGTAGAAGACAGAGGTGAAGTCAACATAAAGTCGGATGTTGTGCTGAGTAGGTAGAAGACAGGTGAAGTCAACATAAAGTCGGATGTTGTACTGAGTAGGTCGAAGACACCGTTAGGTAGGCCTATATTTACGTAGAACGAAACGCATTTGGAAGGGGTTGGGGGATTTGGCTAAAGTGTAACATGCAGTGATAAAGATAAGTAAAAAAAAAAGCGTTATCGGGAGGGGGAATAGGGGCTCGAAATATAGAAAATCATTTTGTAATAAGTGAATGGCTCCTCAACAGTACAGTTGGTCCCCTCAACAGCACAGCTGGTCCCCTCAACAGCACAGCTGGTCCCCTCAACAGTACAGCTGGTCCCCTCAACAGTACAGCTGGTCCTCTAAACAGTACAGCGCTTACGAGTTAATCACCTTTTCAACGGTTTTCAAATTTATTACTCAGACCAGAGGTCAGGGTACAAATGAACACTTGTTTTTGTGAGTGTTTTAGTGAGAACGATGACTTTATACCTTGGTTAATAATTGCATTTGTACTGACTGGTCGATTATGTTATATGTGTAAAGTATAAACATATATATATATCACAATAGATCAAGTCGAGATACATGAGTACATTTAGCGAGATTGGTTCGATATTTATCTATTGACTGAAAGTTGTGCTGCAATGTCGAAGTCCAGATAAATATAGAAGTTTGAGGGGTAATTAGCTAGATATGTACATTGAAACAAAAGTAAACATTTTGGAGGTTTTTGTTCTCTTTTATGCTTTACCACATAGACACTATGCACTTAACCCCATGACCTACTTTCATTATTTATTGACCTAACTACTATTCCAGCCACCATATGGATCCAGAAGCCATTTCATTGTTTCTAAAGAAGATACACATTCAGCCCCCTGTTAGTTTCTAGTTTTGCTTTATCTCATTGATACTACCACCCATCTATCTGAAGTTCCCAACTGCCAATGTTTGAACTTTGACCCGCCAATGTTAAGTAAACCATTTAGAGTTAAGACAAAGGAAATGGGAACAGACTGGCTAGGTTGGATTTAAGGAGGTTGAGGTAGGCCTGGTAGGGGATGTATGAAGGTGTGATGGGAGTAAAGAGGTGGAGAGACAGAGAGGTGGGAGGAGGGGGTAAAGAGGTGGTGGAGAGAAACAGAGGGGGAGAGTAGTGAGTTTTTGGCTCCTTGAGGCTCCACCGTGAGTCCAATGTTTCGTTATCTTTTTGTCTGGCTGGACTGATGCTATTGTTGGTCTGTACTGACCAATGAGTTGACCTGACAGAAAGTATGTACTCAATTTCGTTTTATTTTGACTATTATGAAAACATGTTTTGATGTAAGGTTGTTTCTTTTGATTTGTTAAAATTCAAACGTTGTTATACCGAAACAAAAATATATAATAATAATCCATTACCGTATTAAAAATATCGCACCCGTTTAAACTAAATTTTAATAATTGTATGTCCTAATCGTAGATTATGAAGTTTTCATTCAGAAGTTAAATAAGTTAAACGTTTGGTTCGCATCACGCTCCAAGCTTGTAAAACTACAATTTAATTAATTATCAATTGAAGCAATAATTATTACAACTAATTGTCAATGAATTGCTCCTAATATTTCCTGATATACAAATTTTTTTTTTTACAAATTTCAAAAAGACTTTTTTATTATAATAGACTAAAAAGTAAACAAAAATTCCTTATATTTAGATTATAGAAATATTTATAAAAATTCGATAAACTTAACAAAAAAGTGTGATTATCAGATTGTATTCATTGTAGTAATAAAATGGACACAATTTTAACATTAAAATATTATTGACTTTGTAAGGCTTTCAAAATGTATTAATTGCTTATATATATATATATATATATATATATATATATATATATATATATATATATAATACATTTTAATGATATTAAACTTCTAACCCTTCGCAATAGTCGACAACCTATACGTATGCAGTATAAGTATATCAATTACATTTATGCAACGTACTTTTTAGTGTTGAAGAATGAATTATCCACCCCTTTGAAATAGTCAACTAACCATCACACATATATTAACTAAGACATGTTACACCTGACAACAACCTGACCTCGGTCATTTCACTCTCACTGCCCAAGTGTTGTCTGCATTGGTCACTACCCTACACCCATCATCACCGTAACGCCCACAAGGAAGTTAAATAAAGGTCTTTAAAAAATGAAAAAAAAAAAAATTTTGCTCTTACTCTCCGAGACACACCCACAGACACAACTTTATCTTATTTCATAGACATACTCACGGCACGTTTAAATAGATAACAATACAAACAACAACAAAATAATTTAATTTAGTATCACTAGAAGAACCCACCAATATAGATTGTGAGACAGTTAAGCGGTTATACAAGTAGATAGATAGATAGATAGATAGATAGATAGATAGATAGATAGATAGATAGATAGATAGATAGATAGATAGATAGATAGATAGATAGATAGATAGATAGATAGATAGATAGAGATAAAAGTCTGAGATAAAACATATGCCTTACACCTTACACAAGAGTTTACCTCAACACAACACCCTTTTATTCTCTAGAAGGTCGTGACCTTATTTCCACGTTCAATGAACAGATATGATGTATACCTGGCGTTTACCTGTTTTACCCCTCCCTGTACAGCTAGAGTTAACATTCGATAAAACAATATTCGGACACACACATGTCATGTATACATGTAGCAAATTTGTGCACCGTCTCGAGAGGGCGACGGGTTTCTTTAGTTCTGTGCCCCACTCAAAAGCTCATTAGCATAATTAGTATTTCCTATGTAGACCACGGTGGAATAACATAAAGTGTTTATGAAAGATGGGAAGTGGATGGTTGCATTTGTGTTATTTTTATCTTATTTAAATATTTTGACATAACTTCATTTAATAATAACAAATTTGCAATGACATCAATTTGCGATGTCAGCAAATAAAGTAAATTATCAATTACTTGGCTTGCTCTGATAGAAACTCTGAGTTTGAAGTTATGAATTATTGTTGTTGTTTTTATATATATGATCTAATGTAAGAACATTTGAGTAGGCTTGAAAAAAGTTCGGTAACCGTCGGATAAAGGTCCGCTGGGGCCCCGGGCCAAAAAAAGAAGATTTTTTTGGGTCTCCTTTAAAAAAGAGAGACTAAGAAAATAATTAATACAAGTATAGAGATGGGGTTTGGCGGGGGGCCCTTCCGATCCGAAGCAGGGGCTCATGGCCCACTCTCTGAGCGCCAGTCGATAAAAAAGCCTTTGAATTCGATGAAGTGTGAGCTAGACAGACAGCGAGCGTCACGGTGTTGCACGGTCGCTCCCCTAGTTACTAGTGTTGACATTCACTTACAACATCAGCTACTTTCTGAGTTTCAATTTTGTTTCTTTGTTTGTATTTAAAAAAGTAAACAATGAATGTTCCCTCCGATTTTCAAAAGGCTGGGTTCAATTTTGGAGGGAAATTAATTTTTTCTGCACAATATATAACGGTATGTACATGTACTAAACAAAACATGAGCGCACTGTTTTGTAACATGTGTGCTCGCTCAGGCAGTTGTGTGCGCGAGCGCACGTGCATAGCTCAGAGGGAACACTGGCAATAAGCATGTTAAAATCTCAAATTTACTTAAAATAACCAGTAAAAAACAGGGCTCGATTTACCGCCGGGGATGCCGGGGATATCCCCGGCACTGAGACCGGTCATCCCCTGCTCTGCTTTAGCTAATATATCCCTGCCGGGGATGAAATCATAGACATTTATCCCCGTCTCTGCAGGATTTTTTTTTTCATCCCCGGCACTGGTTTTTTCTTAAATCGAGCACTGGTTAAAAATGATGCAGATTGTCAAGCTCAGAGCTCTCAAACCCACAGAATGAATAAAATATCTATTCTACACTTTAAAACTTATTTTAAGTACGTTCTGCTTTGTTTGTCCAGGGTCTAGATGTTTATAGTGCAATGTTGTTGGCCAATAATTATTTGTTTTTTATTATTATTATTATTTCAGTCTTTCGGCCATGAAATCAAATTTCGTTCTTCATGTATTTTCGAGATCAGTCAAGCCGCTAAATGTCGCATCAAAACCTTTGGTGTCAGGGACTGCAGAGGATGATGAGCCATCCTTAGTATGAGCCATCCTTAGTATGAGCCATCCTTAGAATGAGCCATGAGTTGCTCAGATTATGCCTCATAGTTTTGCTCAAATCAGCCATTGTCTGAGTTTTTGCTGTAGATTGTTTACAGAGAATAGCAACATGAGTTCCAAAGCAAATGTAGTGCCAGACATTCAACGGACTGACGGAATGGGCTCTTACAAGAAAAGAAATGAAACTATTCGTGAAAAATGCGAAAAGCCGAGAAGTCAGTCAGTGAATTCAAGAGGTCTATCCAGATCAAGGTCAGCAGATACTACAAGGAAACTGTGTCTGGAAGAGAACTTCAAGACTGACGACGAGAAATGTCAGGGACGATTGCCCAGGGCTGTAAAGGCCAAACACTTCAAAGCAGGCGCCAAAAAAGTCCCGCCACTTTGTAGAATGGAAGTCAGCGATGTCACAGATGCACAAAATGTCAGCTGCTGTAAGCTAATGCAAAACGTTATGATGTCAGAAGAAAGTTTGACACAGGAAACACGTGATGTTACAATGGAAGGTCAAGGACAGATGCAAAAGTCACCAGGTCGGGCTATCCAGGGAGAGGGAACTGAATGTGAAAGTACTCCGTTTCCGGTGGACGAAATAGGTCAGACTTCTGCAGTACTGGGTTATGGGGAGGTCAAATGTCACAATCCTAGTCATAAAAAAGTGACAAAAACACCCGCCATCAATTCTGCTAGAAATGTTCAAACCAAAACTCGCAGAAACCTGTTTCAAGTTTTGAGAAACTCAAACAAAGAAGGTATTTTATACACACACACACACTCATATATATATATATATATATATATATATATATATATATAAATGAACTAATTAGCATTTAAATTTACTAACTACATACAATATATTAAGCGTTTATTGTTAACAGTCCATTACATTGTCCAGTTACAAGAAATAATCCAAAACTCTTTCCAGATGACGGCGTGACGTCACCAGCCGCCTCTGATGTCCAATGGGAAGACTTTGAATCTGATCATTCATTAGAGAGCTTAAAAACAGTTAACCTAGACCTGAGAGAGCAAGTGAGCAAACTGAGGTACCAGCTGGAATCGCAGAAAGGAAAAATTAAGCACATATTGTGGCAGAAGGTATAACAACCAATTGTTTTTTTAGAGGAAAGACATAACTATTGGATTAGTCGTGGCATAAATTATGGAAATCATTGCGATGTTGATAGTCGAAATTTTATCAGCCGTTACATTGGTCTAGTTAAAGCTGGCTCAATATGGGACGAGCAGAGAACTTCTTAGCGTTTAGAAGGGAGTGGGGGTGAGGGGGTTTTTAAGGACTAAATGGTTGGGGCAGGTATCGGGCCCCCCCGGCCGCCCTATTAATTGGTTAGGACGCCGAAAATCAACAAAAAAGCACCCCCACCCCGACAACGAGCCACACGCGGCACGCGAGCCGCAGGTTGCCGACCCCTGTGTTAGGCAGAGATACTGTATTTTGGAGCCCCAGGAAAAAAAAAACCCACTAGTCGAGGCCTGTTATCTTAGAATCATATTTGGTAGAAATTTAAACTGAAAGGAGACACTTTAACCCGGGTGAGGGGGTGGGGTGGGGGCTATGCGGTAGATTAGTTCGCCTATCGATAAGAACGCCCCTGCATAATCGATTTTTAAAGGCACCCTCAATTACACATTTTATTGAAATTATATGTTTTTAGGTTCTTGACGTACGGAAAATTCGCCAGTTGGAGCAAAAGAAAAGCATGCAGTCTCTGACTGACCAAAGAGAGAAACTAGAAAGGGAAAAGTCACGTGATCTAGACGCTCTCCGAGGTCAGCTGATGCTGAAAGCGGACACCGATCTACAGAAACTTGCTAGGTATCACGTGATGTGTCACAGCGGTTGGCGTGATTTGTTTGGCTGCTGCGGCTGGGCCCATGCCTTGTGCTAATAGGAATGGAGGGGGGGGGGGGGAGAGAGAGAGAGAGAGAGAGAGAGAGAGTGCAGTGTGAAAGAGATTAACCAAGTTAAAGTTACCAGAATCCATCACCATGGATAAAGATCATGTTTTCCCTCTCTCTGGACTGGGTCAAACGATATCCACACCTTTGAGGTCAAATGACATGGATGTCTCCCTTTCTTCTCTGATCCAGTAAATAGGTCATGTTAATAATATGTACCTGAACAAGTTATACAGATTCCACCAACCAGATTGCTACCTACAACTGTCGGCTTTATCTTTTTTTTTCGGTTTATTTTTTCATCTTCTTCTCTACCCATCATAAGAAGAATGAATTGTGTGAGCTAGATAATCAAAATAATTTGAAATACGGGAGGATGGAAGGGGGGGGGGGACACATAATTGATTTAAAAGGCTGTAATTTTTAATAATATTAAAAAGTTTTTTTTTTAGAATGTTGAACTTTACTTACCCTTTGAGTGTTCTTATTTCTATATGTTAAGAAAGCCATCTTTTTAGAGCATTTTCGAAAAAAAAAATGCTCTATTGTCCCCATTTTGTCTGTCTGTCTGTCTGTCCGTCATCACCCTAGATCTCAACAACCATAAGTCCTAGACCCGTGATGTATATATCATTTTGTAGGTCTTGGCCTGCCATGTGTGCAGCAAAAGTCTATAACAGCTTAAAAAAAAATGTGAGTCTGGGTCTAAACAAAACATCAACTAGTCAGGCTTGAATGATACGTTATTAATACGTGATTCCTGTCAAATACAAAGTGTCTGTTTTTTTTTTAAATAAAAAACATGTTTCACATAGATGACGTCATTATCATTTTCTTCACAGATCAAAAAGATGACAATTTAATACGTTTGAATTCATTTAAAGAAGGGAAGAATTTAATTTAAACGAATTTACATGAACTAAATCGAATGAAAATGATCTCTTTGTTTACTTTGTACATTCCTTCTATTTTATAACTTTGTCTAAACCAACTTTATTGCCTCCGATTTGAAAAGCTTCTCTGACATCACATATGTGCATATTTTTTTGTTCACAATTTGTCTAAGATAAGCACAGATTAAGTTATTCCACATAAGATTTCAATTCTAACACATATTACTTTAACTCAGATGTTTCAGTATATCTGCGCGACATTGTCTCTTTTGAAGTAAAATAAATATCTTTACATGCAACATTTAGTTGAAATATATAGGGCTGTTCATTTCTAATTTACTGTCGATTAAATTTCAAATAAGTTACTTTTTCTTACTTTATTTAAAAAATAAATTGTATTTGGTCATTGTATTTCCATAAGTCTACTACAACTGACTATCTGAATTCCACCCATTCTATATAACGGGCTATTTTTTTAACATCTCTTTATAATCAACTGCACACTAAATTCTGAACATTGTTGTCGTCAAACAGACACAAGGACGCAGAGATCAGCAAACTTAAGATGGAACTGTCCAGCAAGGAGACCATCTTGTATCGTCTACTGGGAGACAACAGACATGCGCGTCTGAAGCTCAATATAGACGACCGGAAATCGAAGCTAGTCTATGAGTTGAAAGAGCTGCGCCGACAGAAGAAGGAACTTGCAGAGTCCCTGACTTCCGCTTCGTCTGCTGAGAGGACGTTCTCCGATGAACTCAGACGATACTCACAGAGTTTCGAGATGGAGCTGTCTCGCGTCAAGAGAGATGCCCATGTTGAAATGAAACATCTGGTAAGATAAATATGTAAGATACGAAGATCACCTGTTTTGTTCTTGGATACAAGGCGAACAAAGCTTTGAATGTTGTTCGAATGAAACTGAAACACACGGAAATGTAATATCCTAATAACTTCATTCTTTATGTATATGTGTATATATATATATATATATATATATATATATATATATATATATATATATATATATATAACACTCATGGGCGTATTCTTCGGGGGGGCAAGGGGGCATTTTGAAAAATGTCATATAAGAGGGGGGGCATTTGCCAACCCCCCATACATTTAAAAAAAATGTCATAAAGTTGTTATTTGCCCCCCCCCGAAAAATGTTTGCCCCCCCCGGAAAAATTCCTAGCGACGCCCATGCACACACTTATATATATGTAAGAGCCCGATTAACACGGGATATACGTTTATCAAAGTAAAGCAAAGCGTAACATGAGGTTAAACGAGGTTATCTCATGTAAATAATGGGGTTAGGGGAAGATGGGTAAAATTGGTAAGGTATTTTACCATTAAATTTATCAATTATGACTTTTATAACAATAAAACAAAAATGTATTTCTTTATCCATATAGAAAGTCCTGTTTCCATATCCTCTATTGTATTATTTCTAGAGCGGGTAATTCTAGTTGCAGAGTTTGTCGTAGTTGCAGTTACCAATGGCAGTATTTTTTTCTTTATAGTCCTCACTGTTGAAGTTGTCAAATTCAATGCAGCACCGACATGAGATTGACGTTAACCAGTATCTAATCTTCTAATCACTTGCAATTTAGTTTCTAGTGAAATACTTTTTCTGGTTGCTTTATTTTCGTGTTTATTATTCTCACCCATGATAAAAACTAAAAATCGTAATATTTGTCACAGTATCAATCGTTATATTATATAAATTTAAAGTACCTACAAAAAACGTCAACAAAAGTTTGAAACGTTGAAAAATACGTTCGTATAGCACCGCGGGAAAGAAGAAACACTGATAAACTGCTTCGGATATCGGGAAGCCAAATGCTGCGCTTGCAATTTCGGGGAATCCCACAATTTAAATAAAAGAGCGTTAAACCGAAACAGCGCTAAAAGAAACAGTGTTAAGCGGGGTCCTACTATATATATACCATTGTTGATGTTTAAGCTATTGTTATCTTATTCTCATTTTGTATGCCAATATAAGAATGTTAAAAAAAAACTGCTCACCTTTTCGCTCTATATATTAAAAAAGACGTATTATTATCACACGTCGGCTACTTAATAAAAAAAATGACTCTATAACATCCAGTACAACTGACCCTCTGACATCCAATACAACTGACCCTCTGACATCCAATACAACTGACCCTATAACATCCAATACAACTGACCCTATAACATCCAATACAACTGACCCTATAACATCCAATACAACTGACCCTATAACATCCAATACAAATGACCATATAACATCCAATACAAATGACCATATAACATCCAATACAAATGACCATATAACATCCAATACAACTGACCCTATAACATCCAATACAACTGACCCTATAACATCCAATACAACTGACCCTATAACATCCAATACAACTGACCATATAACATTCAATACAACTGACCCTATAACATCCGATAAACTGACCATATAACATCCATACAACTGACCCTATAACATCCAATACAACTGACCCTATAACATCCAATACAACTGACCATATAACATTCAATGCAACTGACCCTATAACATCCGATAAACTGACCCTATAACATCCATACAACTGACCATATAACATTCAATACAACTGACCCTATAACATCCAGTACAACTGACCCTATAACATCCAATACAACTGACCCTATAACATCCAATACAACTGACCCTATAACATCCAATACAACTGACCCTATAACATCCATACAATTGACCATATAACATCCAATAAACTGACCCTATAACATTCAATACAACTGACCCTATAACATCCATACATCTGACCATATAACATTCAATACAACTGACCCTATAACATCCAGTACAACTGACCCTATAACATCCAATACAACTGACCCTATAACATCCAATACAACTGACCCTATAACATCCAATACAACTGACCCTATAACATCCATACAATTGACCATGTAACATCCAATAAACTGACCCTATAACATTCAATACAACTGACCCTATAACATCCATACAACTGACCCTATAACATCAAATACAACTGACCCTATTACATCCAATACAACTGACCCTATAACATCCATACAATTGACCATATAACATCCATAAACTGACCATATAACATCAAATACAACTGACCCTATAACATCCAATACAAATGACCATATAACATCCAATACAACTGACCCTATAACATCCAATACAACTGACCCTATAACATCCAATACAACTGACCCTATAACATCCAATACAACTGACCCTATAACATCCATAGAACTGACCATATAACCAGATACGAAACTAGAACGCCCAGTGCGGATTCTCAATATACTGCCTAGAAAGAATCGATATAAAACCACCGTTTACACAATGGAAACCACAACGGACGGTCGTGTGGTAAAGCGCTAGACTCTCGCCCTGAAGGTCTCTGTTTCAATCTCTAGTGAGGACCAATGGATTGTCAGATTATGGTTCAAGTCCCCGCTATATCTTTTGTGGTGCCTCCCGTTTCCTCTGCACTATCATCTATGGTGGGAATGAATGAAGGTCACTTTATGCCACCATAAATAAAAAAGCGAGTGAAAAAATAATAATGTTTAACTAATTCGTATGTACATTGTTTTTAGCCACCCAACACTTGTGAAAACTGTTCTAAATTCAGCCTGTTATCTCAAATAGTTGCAATATTATAAATTGTAACGAAACTACCTCTCCCCTCCTCCATTTCCCCTCCCCCCCCCCCCGGGCCAATATTCTATTATATTATTTCTTTTATTTCAATTTTTTTTTTTTTGCAAATTTAAGAAATTATGTAATCAAAGACCACTTGTTTCAAAACATTATTTTATAAATCCAAGTTTTATAAATACGTCAACTACTGTTAGACCCATGATGGACTGACTACATTAGTATATCTCTAATCTACAAGCTTAGAAACATAAATCATGCAGCGCACCTGTTGTGAGCTTTTATTTTAGTCATTTAAAATACATCATCCAGATATTTCGTTAACTTAAGGGACGAAAACAGTAGTGCAGACATTGTATTACTTGTAGTCTATGGATGGTGTGGTAAATACAGAAATGGAAACATTGTATTACATGTGGTCTATGAAGGATGTGGTAAATACAGAAATGGAAACATTGTATTACATGTGGTCTGTGGATGATGTGTTAAATACAGAAATGCAGACATTGTATTACATGTGGTCTTTGGATGATGTGGTAAATACAGAAATGGAGACATTATATTACATGTGGTCTGTGGATGATGTGTTAAATACAGAAATGGAGACATTGTATTACATGTGGCCTGTGGATGATGTGGTAAATACAGAAATGCATACATTGTATTACATGTGGTCTGTGGATGATGCGGTATTCTTGTTTTCATATTTTAGTAACGTCACAAATACTGGCTGGAAGTAACACATCTTTAGATTTTTATAATTCAATGTTAGTTGTTAGAACTGTTTTTATTTAACCGCAAACATTACAAAGCAGATGTTATGATATGTGTTGGTTGATTGCTTCGTGCAAGATACTGCCATTGTACTAAATAAGCGTGGGTCTAAAATTCAAGAAAAAATAAACAAATAAAAAACTCATGTTCATATTCAAATCGAATTCGAATTATAATCGAATTAAAAAAATGAAATATCGGTTTAAAAAACGCCCTGCAAGACTTGCACAAGGAATCAAATATACTTGCACAAGGAATCAAATATACTTGTACAACTTTGTTCATTATGAACGTCTGACAGACATTCAACCATTTGGTGCTGGGAATGACAAAAAAAAAAACAACCTTATTTCAGGGGCGTCAGGGTGGGGGACACAGTATGTAATTACCACTTTTTTTTTAAAGATAATTCTTGCGCCAACATATAAGCTGAAAATTATGGGCTCTTTGTTGTTAGTGAGAGGGGGGAGCGACGACTCATAATCCATGGACTGACCCCCATACGCTGTTTATCCTTCCCGCCGGCTGCAATGAAAGGGTCCGTTTTCTTTTTTTCCCTCCTTTCTTCAAGTTCTGATCTAAATTCTTCTTCAAAGAGAGATTTGTTGTCAGGACGGTTGTGTTTTACGTTCAGACGGGATTGGTTTACAATTTCAAACAAAATATTTACTGCGCTAACTTAACGTTTTTTCAAACAAACACAAAAAAAATGTCTAGGATCGTTTTCGTGTGAAAAAAAATATTAGTCCCTTTTTTTTTTACTTTTGAATCTGGAGAAGTTCGAATTTTAAACCAGTTATTTGACAAAAGACAATATTATGTAGAAATTACAATCTGTGAACATCATCCTCTCACATGAAAGTGATAGTATCTTGGACTTGACACTAACCTAGTATGACACTAGTTTGTAAAGGAGGGCAGTTAGTTGGATTAATTTTTTTGATATGACAGCAATGGTAAGTCCTCCATTGGTTTTAAATTATTCTCATGTTATTTTCTACTTAATAATGGAGCTTGAAACTGACTTCTTCACTAGCAACGATATATTCCATTTTGAATGCATCGCATTCCCCCTATCAACAAGAATGTGTTTCTAACAGATACCATGACGAACGGTGTGGACTACAGTTCAATGAGACTGTTATAATTTGATTTTCAGGCCATGAATAAGTCTGCCGAATTGATTTTATAAAAAGGGGAGGGGGAAATTAAATGCGTACTAAACACTAATGCAAATAAAACGAAAATTGGTAGCATCAGTACCAAAATAAATCACGGCACAACACAATCTTGGCAACTGAAACGTTTATAATTATAAAATCAACATTACTTTGTTGATCCTGATTTTAGTTTTCAAATTACTTTGTTGATGCTGATAATAATAATTAAAATTACTTAGTTGATCCTTATTATAGTTTTCAAATTACTTTGTTAAAATGCAGATAGAAAAAAATTGTTTTAGGCTTAGAAAATATACAGTAAATAACAGTTATGAAACACACAACATTTATCAATTAGGACTTGACATAGTGATTCACGATAGGTAATTCGGACAGATAAATTCAAAGAGTGCTAGAACAGTATATACAACCATGGGCGTATTCATGGGGAGGGGGCATTTGCTCCCCCCCCCCACATTTAAAAAAAATGTCATAAAGTTGTTATTTGCCCCCCCCCCGGAAAATTTTTGCCCCCCCCTCCCTGGAAAAATTCCTAGCGACGCCCATGTAAACAACGTCAATAACAACGTCAATAACATTTATTTGGGATTCCACAAAACTGTGGTGCCGTGAGAATAAGCAACTGGGAGGTCAATGTCACGGTGAACATCAACAAAGCATGAAAGTTTAAGAATCACTAATTTAGCTCATTTATGGAATGCAACAAGACATGGGGTATGAATGTAGCAGTAAAAATGTGTACAATTTATAAATACGTTTTGTTTATGCTTAAAATCGTAATGTGTACACAACAATAGGTACCACATGGTTCAGCCTTTCCTGAGGGCCTTTGAAGTTTCAATCACTATTTAATCTGAGGCCTAAAATGGCCCCCAAGTGGTACTTTTGACCCCAACACTTCTCCCAAAATTTAAAAAAAAAATAACAGTTATCAATCGCCCAATTTAACCTGAAACTTGTAATATCTTCCATAATGTCTTTGTATCAATCTCTAATTTAAATTACAGAATAACTGAACTATCTATCTTGTCAGATATCTAGTTATGTAGCTGAAAAATTCATGTTCAGATATTCCTTGTTCAATATTTGATCACCGAAAGAACTGCCTGCCAGACACCTGGATCTTACGTTCCTTGGCCAGGAGCAAACGGCTCGCGTAGTATTTGAGCCACCCCCCCCCCTTACCTTTTAATCCTTAACCTGGTTGTAATTGTGAATGGAATGAATGGTACGGGGAACTATTCTTTCTCTTATGTGTACATAAAGTACAATGTACTGGTGGAAGTCTTTTGATTTAATAGGCCAGTGTGTACACTTTTTCTTGAACTAATCTGAGTGTCAAATAGTAGGAAGGACTATAAGTGGGGGAGAGGTACTGGGAAGACGTAGTATCATTTTTATAGATGGATCGGGGGGGGGGGGGGTAAACTGGTTTCACCGGAGAATATATACCGATAATAAAAATAACAGGCTTTGGTAGAGAGGCGAATATTGGTAGAGAGGCGAATCTCACTGCTGCAGCACAACCTGCATACTGTAGGCCGCGGACTCTACTCCCGGCGAGTTTCTGTCACCTACATACGTCTCCCGTGGTGCCTCCATGACTATTGCGCTATAGGCAATGGTGGGTGGGTGAAAGAAGGGCACAGCTAAAAACCGTCCCATTATTGGGATCTCAGAGATGAACATCTCATCCTTTCAGGGAAATCACATGCCTATAGTACGTCTACGTTTTAAATATCGCAATATCCATAAACAACATTATTAAATCATACCCAATAAATTGTGTACGCTGAGATGAAATGTTTGCTGTCTCGGACCGGACAACATGCATCTAACGCACCTTTCCTACTACCATGGGCGTCGCTAGGAATTTTTCCAGGGGGGGGGCAAAAAATTTCCAGGGGGGGGGCAAATAACAACTTTATGACATTTTTTTTTAAATGTAAAGGGGGGGGGGGGAGCAAATGCCCCCCTTGCCCCCCCTCCCCATAAATACGCCCATGGCTAGTACTGATCTTCGAAGTTTTGATGTGCCCATATGTCAATTTCAAAGTCTATATGATAGTGAATTACTAATGATAGACTAAAAGTACTTGATAAGTCACGAAGGGATACTTGTATCTTATGATCCCATTTCAAGCCCGTGAGCAGATTTGTGACGTTGCATAAAACTGACACCCTCCCTCTCTCCTCCCTGGGCCATATCTCCACTGATTGTGGAAATAGTACCGGTGCTAGAGGTGACAGGTACCGTTGTGAATCGAACCCACAACCACCACACCGCTCACATACACTCTATCACACAGTCGTCCTATGAGATCTATATGGAGATCTATGTACATAATGTTTGTTTTTGGGGGGAACTGCCTCCAAAACAAAGCACATATGGACATACAGAAAGAAACAAACATGATGAATGTGGCTATATCGATGTTGATGTCAAATAAACAACCCGGATGGGGGGGGGGCGTTACACACTTCGGTATAAAAAAAACAAAATAAGTTGTAGAAGTAAAAATATAGAGAAATGTATTCTACCTTTTACCAGCAATTTTTTTTTATGGAATCCTGCCGTCTGGTTGGCTAAATGCCGAGAGTAGAAACGGAGGCTGGAAACTTAGGAGCTCAGGTCTAAATATAACTTGGTTTTGTTCAACTCGATGTTTTATACATGTAGCCTACACTTTCTTGTGTTTACTTCTTGCTCAGATTCATTTAAAAGTTTACTGTTAACGTTTCTGATTTCTAAACAATCAATAGAGATGGTGAGATGCAGAACAATGTATGAGCTTTGTAAAGTTCGTTTCGGTTTTTTTTCTACATAATACCAACCCCGTCTCACGTTTCCAACCATATGTAGAGTGTTTTTTTTACACACTGTATGACACTCTTTCAAACGAACTGCTTACTACTTATGATGATGCACTGTAGGCTTAATTGATACATTTTAAAAATCCATTAACTGTTAATAAAGTTATCAACTTTACCTAAAATATAACAATGGAATGCTATTCAAATAAACAACCTTTTATAGTCAACCAGCTTTCTTACAATTATGAGGTCTGAGTTATCTTTTACAGTATTTTTGTAAGCACCGATAACTTATGATCTAAAACGCATTTAGATGGAAGGGCGATGGTTGGGGGTAGGTTTGTAACACACTGTCACAGGGGGAATTGTGAAAAGGTAAGAGTTAAAAATGAATGAAAAATCGTTATGTAAAAAAAGTGAACTGCTCTTAACTCATTAAACACAAATTAAGAATGCCTAATAACTTGTGCATTGTGTCTTATATTAACCAATACTTATGTATAATACTCTATCAAATAATAATACAATTTTCCATTTACATAAGAGATCGTGATAAATAAATTATAATGTTTAGAGGGATGGATTTAAAAAATGGACATATCAATGGCTACCGAAAAGATTATTATACATTATATTAAAGAAAGGCTTTCAATATTCAACTGAATGTTTAAGAAAGGCTATTAATTCAATATTCAACTGAATTTTTAAGAGTGGCTATTAATTCAATATTCAACTGAATGTAAGAGTGGCTGTTGATTCAATATTCAACTGAATGTAAGAGTGGCTGTTAATTCAATATTCAACTAAATATTTAAGACTGGCTATTAAATAATGGATTCAAAAGGTGTATACCTTTACAGTTAATTCTGCTCACGCTCTCCAACACACCTTTTTCGACGAGCGCGTCTATGACGTCACAATCTGGAAGTACCCATGTGGCTGGCACGAGCCAACAACATACGAGGTAAAGATAAAATGAGTTTTCACTGCCGGGAACGGCAGATTGTGCATCTGAGCGCCAGCATGCAAACATCGGAGCTGGCCTCAGTGGGTGTCCGGCCTTTCCTATGGTGACATTAATGTCCACCACAACATGGACCCGTGTCATTCTGTTTCGCCCAGGTCGCCAGCATACACTTCAGATGTGACCGTTGCCCATTTAATTCGCAACGTAAGTACACCAGTCAATGTGGTCTCTTTTAGTAGACCAGTCAATGTGATCTCTTGTAGTACACCAGTCAATGTGATCTCTTGTTGTACACCAGTCAATGTGATCTCTTGTAGTACACAAGTCGATGTGATCTCTTGTAGTACACCAGTCAATGTGATCTCTTGTAGTACACAAGTCAATGTGATCTCTTTTAGTACACAAGTCAATGTGATCTCTTGTTGTACACCAGTCAATGTGATCTCTTTTAGTACACCAGTCAATGTGGCCACTTGTTCAATATGCTAAGTTTGACGGTTCGAACTACTTACTTTAACCAACAGTCAGTCTAAATAGTCCAGTCTTTAAACCAACCGTGAGTCTAAATAGTCCAGTCTTTAACCAACCGTCAGTCTAAATAGTCCAGTCTTTAACCAACCGTCAGTCTAAATAGTCCAGTCTTTAAACCAACCGTGAGTCTAAATAGTCCAGTATTTAACCAACCGTCAGTCTAAATAGTCCAGTCTTTAACCAACAGTCAGTCTAAATAGTCCAGTCTTTAGCCAACCGTCAGTCTAAATAGTCCAGTCTTTAACCAACCGTCAGTCTAAATAGTCCAGTCTTTAACCAACCGTCAGTCTAAATAGTCCAGTCTTTAACCAACCGTTAGTCTAAATAGTCCAGTCTTTAGCCAACCGTCAGTCTAAATAGTCCAGTCTTTAACCAACCGTCAGTCTAAATAGTCCAGTCTTTAGCCAACCGTCAGTCTAAATAGTCCGTCTTTAGCCAACCGTCAGTCTAAATAGTCCAGTCTTTATAAAGAAATTTGAATCCATAATGGAATGGGTTCTTTTTTTTTTTTACAAAAATCAATAATTTTTATTCTATATTCGATTTTTTCATAAATTTCATTCTTTGTTTTACTTATTTTAGCAACTAAATATTTGTACCAATCAAATGAATCAATATTTGATCAGAGCATCAATATTAGACCGAATTTCTAATAGAAGTAGCACACTTAGGTGGTGAAAATAGTGTTAATGGGGTGGGGGTGAAAAATTTTGTTTCGATCGTATCATTGATGATGCGATTAATTATTATCGATATTTCAAGATGCTAATATAATACAGTAGATTTTTTTTATTTTTTCAATGAACAGTTGAAATGTATTGGACATATTTTCCATTGTGAATTAATATCTCTGTGTCATCCATAATAAGAGTGAGTTTTTCCCCACTACGTCATCTCAATAAACAAACTCTTTCTTTCCCGTGAGTAATCAACTCTACACATGCAGCACTCACACATTCACGTACGTGATGGGCAGAGAGAGAAAGAGAGAGAGAGAGAGAGAGAGAGAAAGAGGGAGAGAGAGAGAGAGAGAGAGAGAGAGAGAGAGAGAGAGAGAGAAGGGGGGGGGGGGAGAGATGGATAGCACAGACTAAAAATACAATATTTCTGCTTTTTTCATCATTCTCATCCATGGCACCTGTGTTTTTATTTCCTGTTTTTTTTTTAAATATTAAACTTGACTACTTTGACGTCAGAGATGTTGCATGATGTTTATTTAATGGGAGCAGTGAGAAAGTCAACAATAATTGATTGTGCAACCATAATAATCACTAATATTTTAAGATATGTTGTATTATTTTTTACCGAACTCTAAGCTATTATTGTCTTAAATCAGGGGTGGACAAACATTTCTACGGAGGGCCACATTAAAAGCATGATAGTAAATGGCGGGCCACATATATATATATATATATATATATATATATATATATATATATATATATATATATACATTGTCTACTTCAATTACAATTTATAAAATATTAAAATATGAACTAACAATACTAATAGTAATGTCAAGTTCAAATAATAAAACTAAGTGAACGACCACTATTTATCGGTTGCTTATGTTTATGTATAAAAACCTAAAAATATCGACGCTCTTACATTTAACGAAACAAAGCAAGGTACATCAATTTAAACCTGTATTCTCCTGACATTCATCCTAGCTGATGTTATCGTTAAAAAGTTTGAGGGACACAGAAAGCAAACACAAAGACAGACTAATATATTGATTGATTGGGCTGTATAAATTAATTTGTTCTTTGGTACAAACGCAATGTTCGAATTGATATGAAATCATCAAACCCTCTTTCCTTTTGTAATTCTGTAAACATTAATTAATGCCGTAGAGATGGAATCCGTGTTGATGGAGGCCATTTTGTTTTTCCCATTTAGTCCGCTAGCCACACTGCGTCTGAAACATTAACCCTGGGGATCATTTAATAAATTAACTTCATGGTGCATGTTCTCATTGTCTGTTTTAGTCTGTTTAGACTACATTTTCATGTTTACTACAGACAATATGAGACTTTTTGAATAAATTCCACAATACACCGTGAATTCTTTTTAAAGAAAGTTGTTGATTGTCAGACATGGGCCCTTGACAATTTTCACAAACCGGGGCCCCTCTGACCACATATAACCACCTATTTAAGAGAAATTTAAGTATATATTACTCTACCTGGTGTGACCTCTAAAGTAGGGACCGTCAACTTGCTTTCAACCCCTCCCCCCCCATACATGTACATTAAGGCAGCCCTGCTAAAGTACAAACAAAAAACTGGGGCAACTTATATATCAATCACAGCACATGGCTACACGCAGGACATATTTATACCCAGGACATGGCAATACATAGGTCAGGACTATACCCAGTGCATGACTTTACACAGCACGTACTATACCCTGGACATGATTATACCCAAGCCATGACTATATACACAGCACTTAACTATACACAGCACACGACTGGCTTAACATAGCACACGACTGGCTTAACATAGCACATGATAGACTTATCATAGCACATGACTGACTTAACATAGCACATGACTGACTTAACACAGCACATGACTGACTTAACACAGCACATGACTGACTTAACACCGTACATGACTGACTTAACACAGCACATGACTGACTTAACATAGCACATGACTGACTTAACATAGCACATGACTGACTTAACATAGCACATGATAGACTTAACATAGCACATGACTGACTTAACATAGCACATGACTGACTTAACACCGTACATGACTGACTTAACACCGTACATGATTGACTTTACACCGTACATGACTGACTTTACACCGTACATGACTGACTTAACACCGTACATGACTGACTTAACACAGCACATGACTGACTTAACACAGCACATGACTGACTTAATACATTCATGACTGACTTAACACCGTTACACGACTGACTTAACACCGTACCCGACTGACTTTACACCGTACATGACTGACTTTACACTGTACATGACTGACTTTACACAGTACATGACCTGACTTAACACCTGTACATGACTGACTTATACACGGTACACGACTGACTAACTCAGCACATGACTGACTTTACACCGTACACGACTGACTAACTCCGTACATGACTGACCAACACAGGTACACGACTGACTTTACACCGTACATGACTGACTTAACACCGTACACGACTGACTTAACACCGTACACGACTGACTTAACACAACTCCATTGACTGACTTAACACCGTGTACATGACTGACTTAACACCCTACTTGACTGACTTAACACTGCATACATGACTGACCCTAACACAACACATGACTGACTAACACCGTACTGACTGATTTAACATAACATACGAGTGACGGATAACACAGTATGACTGACTTAACACCGTACACGACTGACTTAACACCGTACATGACTGACTAACACCGTACTGACTGACTTCACACCTTACGTGACATTACCAACACAACACATGACTGACTTAACACCGTACACGACTGACTTATCACAACACATGACCGAAGCAACACCGTACATGACTGAGGCTTAACACCGTATATGACTGACTTAACACAGCACATGACTGACCTAACACCAGTACATGACTGACACCTACACAGATACATGACTGACTTTACAATGTACATGACTGACTTAACTCCGCACATGACTGACTTTACACCGTACATGACTTGACTTTACAGCGACATGACTGACTTATCATAACACATGACTGACTTACCCAACGTACACGACTGACTAACACAGCACATGACTGACTAACACCGTACATGACTGACTTAACACCGTACTGACTGACTAACACATACATGATTGACCTAACACAACACATGACCTTTCTGACTTAACACCATACGTACATGACTGACTTATCACAACACATGACTGACTAACACCGTACATGACTGACTTATCACAACACATGACTGACTTAACACCGTACATGACTCACCAATTAACTCTGCACATGACTGCCTTTACACTGTACATGACTGACCTTACACCATCCATGACTGACTTATCACAACACATGACTGACTCACCAACCTACACTGACTGACTTAACCTAGCACATGACGACTTTAACACCGTACATGACTGACTCTAACACCGTACATGATTGACCCTTAACACCTTACACTATTTACCTAACACAACACAGACTGACTAACACCGTACATGACTGACTTATCCTAACCATGACTGACTAACAACGTATACATCTAACTAACTGCTTACCATTACGACTTAACACAGCACATGACTGACCAACACAGTACACGACTGACTTTACACCGTACATGACTGACTTTACACCGTACATGCCATTGACTTAACTTCGCACATGACTGACTTTACACCGTACACGACTGACTTTACACCGTACATGACTGACTTAACACCTTACCCATGACTGACTTAACACAGCTTTACATGACTGACTTAACACAGCACATGACTGACTTAACACAGCACATGACTGACTTAACACCGTACATGACTGACTTAACACCCTACATGACTGACTTTACACCGTACATGACTGACTTTACACTGTACATGACTGACTTATCACAACACATGCCTGACTTAACACCGTACATGACTGACTTACACCGTACATGACTTCACTGTGCGTATTATCTACACCCTGTGAAACACCGTATGATACTTTAGTTACATGACTTACACACAGCACATGACTGACTTTACACCGTACATCACTGACTTAACTCCGTACCGGATTGACTTAACACAGGTACATGACTGACTTTACACCGTACATGACTGAGATTTAACACCGTACATGACTGACTTAACACCGTACACGACTGACTAACATAGCACATGACTGACTTAACACCGTACATGACTGACTTAACACCTTACATGACTGACTTAACACCTTACATGACTGACCTAACACAACACATGACTGAATTAACACCGTACACGACTGACTTATCCAACACATGACCTGACTTAACACGAGTACACGACTGACTTAACACCGTTACACGACTGACTAACACCGTACCTGACTCCAGACTTAACATCGTACATGACTGAACCTCCACACCTTACGGGTGACTGATCCAACACAACACATGACTGACTAACACCGTACATGACTGACTTATCACAACACATGACTGACTTAACACCCTACATGACTGACTTAACACCGTACATGACTGACTTAACACAGCATACGAGTGACTTAACACATGTACATGACTGACAACTTGTTACTTTACACCGTACACTGACTTCGACTTTACATCGTACATTACTGACTTAACTCCGCACATGACTGACTTTACTTACCGTTACATGACTGACTTTTACACCGTACATTACTGACTTATCACAACACATGACTGACTTAACACCGATTACATGACTGACTAACACATGCACCCATGACTGACTTAACACCGTACATGACTGACTTAACACCATACATGACTGACTTAACACCTTACATGATTGACCTAACACAACACATGACTGACTTAACACCGTACATGACTGACTTATCACAACACATGACTGACTTAACACCGTACATGACTGACTTATCACAACATATGACATGACTTAACACACGTACATGACTGACTTAACTCTTGCACATGACTGACTTTACACCGTACATGACTGACTTTACACCGTACATGACTGACTTATCACAACACATGACTGACTTAACACCGTACATGACTGACTTAACACAGCACATGACTGACTTAACACCGTACATGACTGACTTAACACCGTACATGACTGACTTAACACCTTACATGACTGACCTAACACAACACATGACTGACTTAACACCGTACATGACTGACTTATCACAACACATGACTGACTTAACACCGTACATGACTGACTTAACACCGTACATGACTGACTTAACACAGCACATGACTGACTTAACACAGTACATGACTGACTTTACACCGTACATGACTGACTTTACACCGTACATGACTGACTTAACTCCGCACATGACTGACTTTACACCGTACATGACTGACTTTACACCGTACATGACTGACTTAACACAGTACATGGCTATACACAACACAGGACTTGACACAATACATGGCTATACCCCGGACTGTGCCAGAACATGTTTATAAATGAATTTCTTTGTGTATCTGTTATTAAAACAAACAAGTGCAGAGAATTTTATAAATTGTATCAATCATTTCTAAAAGTTACTTTTTTTTTAATTAAATGTTACAGCTCTTCAACTCCTCATAACATACTCTGAAGTATCTTTAGCTACTTCAGCAAGGTATCGTGCTGTAATCTAACTAATCTACTAGCACTATGTACTAAAACAACTATTTCCACAATTAAGCTAACAGTTAGTGCAACATGATCTCTCTTCTTATTATTGTGATCCCTTCTTTCCTTCTTGAGTGAGTTGCATTCCAGACTGTGTGAGTCACCATCCTTTATACAAGATGAACGAGCTGCAAGGCAGGCGTGCAGCATTAGATGGGAACACTGTGACATTTACACACATTAACTTCTGTAATACTTAGTCAGTAAAGTAAATGTATGTGGTGAGAGGGTCAGCGGTATAAAGGGTACGGTGGTATGGTGGTACGTGTATGAGTGGACATTTTTAAATTGACAATATATTCGTGTCCAGACTCATGAACAAATTATATATATATATATATATATATATATATATATATATATATATATATATATATATATACACTTAAAATTACTTTAACTGCAACACTGTGGAGAAGACATCTTTTACAGATGCAGGCAGATATGAAGGATAGAAGTAGAGACAAACAGACGGGCGTAATACACATAGAACATGACTGACAGACCAGGCAGGCAGGAAGATATTTAGCCAGAATGAAGGATAGTTGTAAGAACACACAGATTGATATAACCTACAAAGAACAAAAATGATGAGCAGGCATCTATTCTTTC
>JAGDYQ010000007.1:12448089-12462800 GCA_021962125.1 Bulinus truncatus
CTCAGTGGTTCCCAAAGTGGTCCATACGGACCCCCAGGGGTCCCTGGTATCATTCAGGGGGGACCGTGGAAAATTAAAATTTATTTGGGGGTCCCTGAACAACTTCCGGGGGTCCGAGCAATGTTTAATGTAAAATAGTAAAATTGATACATTTATATTATTATGGAAATTAAAAAAAAAAAAAAAGCAATAAATCAACTAGTAGTGCACACCAATTAAATTAATAACAAGCATGGAGCTGTGTGAGACAGACGGCCGAAAACACGTTTATACTTTATGCAGGAATGAAATAACGCTGCTGTGATTACTTAAAAACATCTGAATTTTCTATACAGTTTGATGAGTCCACTTTACCAGGAAACGAAGTTGTAAAAGGAAAAAAATTTCGTCGAGAATTGTTATTTGCTAAATGTTTGTAATCAATTGAAACTTTGTTTAACAAATGAAGACTATAACCGTTTACTACTTCACACATTAGTACGTTGGTTATCTAAAGGTGCATGTTAAAATCGATTTACGCTCTCTTTGATTAAGTGCTGGAATTCCTGGAAAGCAAAGACAATGATTTGCGACACAATTTAATTACCTCAAAAAATGACATAGCATATATGACTGATTTATTTGACACATATAACAAAACTAATTTGAACCTACAAGGTGACAAATTTAATTTAATTAAAACTAAAAGCGTAATATCTGCGTTTGTGGCAAAAAAATTTCTATGCAAACAAAACTTGAAAAGACGACAATGTTCTCAGTTTTCAAATATTTTGAAATTGCAAAATAAAGTTGGATTAGCTTGCTTACTGTCAACACTTAACGATTCTTCATGCACACCTTAGCCTGGGTGTAGATCCCTTTCACGCGTGGACAAACTCAGATCCTAAACACAGATGAATCCTTACTAATACAGGAGCAGCTTATTGAAATATCCACAAATGAGGAACTTAAACCAATCTTTAAATAATAATACCACAAATTCTGGTTATGAAAACTAATCACAATTTTATATCCCGCTTTATGGGTTATTGTACAGAATTAGTTGACTGCTTTTCCGTCTTACTATTTGGTAAAACGTTGATTCAGTGACGTTATGAACCTCATCACAACAAAAAGAAACCGAACAGAAATTTGTGCTCGTGGGGATTTGCGGTCACTACTCACGAACATTGAGCTGGACATAAATACACACATATCATCTACAAACATTGAGCTGGACATAAATACACACATATCATCTCATCACGTTCATCCAAGTCATTATTTTTTTTTATTTTAAACACAAATTATAATTTAAATATACTTCTTCAACACATTTTTTTAAATTTGTAATATTTATACTATGCATTTATATAGCTTTTTACTTGGGGGTCCGTAGGCAAATTTTGACTAAAAAAGGGGTCCATGGGTCAAAAAAGTTTGGGAACCACTGCTCTAGCTGTACAGGGAGGGGTAACACAGGTAAACGCCAGGTATACATCATATCTGTTCATAGAACGTGGAAGTAAGGTCACGACCTTCTAGAGAATAAAAGGGTGTTGTGTTGAGGTAAACTCTTGTGTAAGGCATATGTTTTATCTCAGGCTTTTATATCTATCTATCTATCTATCTATCTATCTATCTATCTATCTATCTATCTATCTATCTATCTATCTATCTATCTATCTATCTATCTATCTATCTATCTATCTATCTATCTATCTATCTATCTATCTATCTATCTATCTATCTATCTACTTGTATAACCGCTTAACTGTCTCACAATCTATGTTGGTGGGTTCTTCTAGTGATACTAAATTCAATTATTTTGTTGTTGTTTGTATTGTGATCTATTTAAACGAGCCGTGAGTATGTCTATGAAATAAGATAAAGTTGTGTCTGTGTGTGTGTCTCGTTATTGGGATGAATGGTGCAGGGTAGTGACCAATGCAGACAACACTTGGGCAGTGAGAGTGAAATGACCGAGGTCAGGTTGTTGTCAGGTGTAACATGTCTTAGTTAATATATGTGTAATGGTTAGTTGACTATTTCAAAGGGGTGGATAATTCATTCTTCAACACTAAAAAGTGTTGCATAAATGTAATTGATATACTTATACTGCATACGTATAGGTTGTCGACTATTGCGAAGGGTTGGGAGTTTAATATCATTAAAATGTATTATATATATATATATATATATATATATATATATATATATATATATATATATATATATATAAGCAATTAATACATTTTGAAAGACTTACAAAGTCAATAATATTTTAATGTTAAAATTGTGTCCATTTTATTACTACAATGAATACAATCTGGCACTCACACTTTTTCGTTAAGTTTATCGAATTTTTATAAATATTTCTATAATCTAAACATAATTTTTGTTTACTTTTTAGTCTATTATGATAAAAAAGTCTTTTTGAAATTTGTAAAAAAAAAAAATTGTATATCAGGAATATTAGGAGCATTTCATTGACAATTAGTTGTAATAATTATTGCTTCAATTGATAATTCATTTAATTGTAGTTTTACAAGCTTGGAGCGTCACGCGAACCAAACGTCTAACTTATTTAACTTCTGAATGAAAACTTCATAATCAATGATCAGGACATAAAATTATTAAAATTTAGTTTAAACGGGTGCGATTTTTTGTTACGGTAATTGATTATTATTATTATATATTTTTGTTTCGGTATAACAACGTTTGAATTTTAACAAATCAAAAGAAACAACCTTACATCAAAACATGTTTTCATAATAGTCAAAATAAAACGAAAATCAGTACCTACTTTCTGTCAGGTCAACTCATTGGTCAGTACAGACCAACAATAGCATCAGTCCAGCCAGACAAAAAGATAACGAAACATTGGACTCATGGTGGAGCCTCAAGGAGCCAACAACTCATTACTCCCCCCCCTCTGTTTCTCTCCACCACCACTTTACCCCCTCCACACCCCCACCTCTCTGTCTCTCCTCCACCTCTTTACTCCCATCACACCTTCATACATCCCCCATCTCAACCCCCTTTACCAATGAGATAAAGCAAAACTAGAAACTAACAGGGGGCTGAATGTGTATCTTCTTTAGAAACAATGAAATGGCTTCTGGATCCATATGGTGGCTGGAAAAGTAGTTAGGTTCCCATTTCCTTTGTCTAAACTCTAAATGGTTTACTTAACATTGGCGGGTCAAAGTTCAAACATTGGCAGTTAGGGAACTTCAGATAGATGGGTGGTAGTACCAATGAGATAAAGCAAAACTAGAAACTAACAGGGGGCTGAATGTGTATCTTCTTTAGAAACAATGAAATGGCTTCTGGATCCATATGGTGGCTGGAAAAGTAGTTAGGTCAATAAATAATGAAAGTAGGTCATGGGGTTAAGTGCATAGTGTCTATGTGGTAAAACATAAAAGAGAACAAAAACCTCCAAAATGTTCACTTTTGTTTCAATGTACTATATACCTAGCTAATTACCCCTCAAACTTCTATATTTATCTGGACTTCGACATTGCAGCACAACTTTCAGTCAATAGATAAATATCGAACCAATCTCGCTAAATGTACTCATGTATCTCGACTTGATCTATTGTAATATATATGTTTATACTTTACACATATAACATAATCGACCAGCCAGTACAAATGCAATTATTAACCAAGGTATAAAGTCATCGTTCTCACTAAAACACTCACAAAAAACAAGTGTTTATTTGTACCCTGACCTATGGTCTGAGTAATAAATTTGAAAACCGTTGAAAAAGGTGATTAACTCATAAGCGCTGTACTGTTTAGAGGGCTAGCTGTACTGTTGAGGGGACCAGCTGTACTGTTGAGGGGACCAGCTGTACTGTTAAGGGGACCAGCTGTACTGTCGAGGAGCCATTCACTTATTACAAAATGATTTTCTATATTTCGAGCCCCTATTCCCCCTCCGATAACGCTTTTTTTTACTTATCTTTATCACTGTATGTTACACTTTAGCCAAATCCCCAAACCCCTTCCAAATGCGTTTCGTTCTACGTAAATATAGGCCTACCTAACGGTGTCTTCGACCTACTCAGTACAACATCCGACTTTGTGTTGACTTCACCTCTGTCTTCGACCTACTCAGCACAAGGAAAACATTCGACTTTATGTTGACTTCACCTCTGTCTTCTACCTACTCAGCACAAGGAAAACATTCGACTTTATGTTGACTTCACCTCTGTCTTCGACCTACTAAGTACAAGGAAAACATTCGACTTTATGTTGACTTCACCTCTGTCTTCTACCTACTCAGCACAAGGAAAACATTCGACTTTATGTTGACTTCACCTCTGTCTTCGACCTACTCAGCACAAGGAAAACATTCGACTTTATGTTGACTTCACCTCTGTCTTCGACCTACTCAGTACAACATTCGACTTTATGTTGACTTCACCACAAGAGCTCACCATGCAATTACTGTTCTACTTTTTCCCCTCAGTTTACCATCTTCCATGCCTGCGCCCTCACCACTGCCTCATTTTTCAAAAAGTCTTCTCAACACTGGCGTAACTGAGGAGGGGCGGAGGAGGAAGTCAATCACGAGCGGCAGTTACTTAGCCACCAGCAAGAGGTGACCTATTCACTACTATAGTATTTGTTTGGTTCGGGAAAGAGGCGGCAGTTTTAGAGACCCGCCCCAAGGCGCCACTAACACCACTACTTCTCAGCATCAACCCAGACTTAAAATAACTAACAGTTTAATTATATGTTTCATTATGCACCACAACAATATCAATAAGGACCTATTTCACCATCAACTCCATTCTATCGCAAGGGCAATCATCACATTTATATTATTTTCTTGGACATTTTTTTTCATCCCGGGTTATCTGTCCCTATATATTTTTTTTTAATTGCCACCGGTAGACATTGATATAGCAATGGGCTAATCTTACGTCTGATTGGTAAAAAGTATTAACATTAATGATTTGCCTCAGTGTAAAACAAAGAAGTGACTTGAGCAGTCAAACAAACATGACTAGCTGGCTCATGTTTAGGAGAGAAACTATAACACACACACACACACACACACACAAACACACACACACAAACACACACACAAACACACACACAAACACAAACACACACACACAAACACACACAAACACACACACAAACATAATCACACACAAACACACACACACAAACACACACACACAAACACAAACACACACACAAACACACACACACAAACACAATAACAAACTAATTATACCAAACCCTGTTAATATTTGAAGAAACAATCTCAATATATTCAAATCTGACTTTCCCAAACAAATATTTCCCTGGACAACACACTACGTCTCTTTAAGATGATATATTACATTAACCCACTAACTGAAGACCTATGAGTAATACAGAGTCTACATTGCACTAAATATGGTGTCAGGGAATTCACACACTGAAAGAAATACAAAAGCTCAGAGATTTAAAATTAGTGAGAACCACTGTAAAATAAAAAAAAAATAAACAGAGGCCATTTTAGACCACGCCTTCTTCAGGAAATTCCACATCCTCCTCCCCCCACCCCCACAATGATCCCTCATTTCTGTAATAGGGAAATCCCACGAAAATGACGTCATTCTTAACAAAGATTCCCTTTAAATGTTTCACTTTGATCATATCTGTAGTAAGTTTCAACACAAAGATTTTTTTTTTATTCCCTAACGATGAAAGAATCTATCTCTTGTATTATGACTTATGTCATCTTAAATGAAAAATTCACACACACCCCTCCCATTTGATTTAAAACTAATCGATCAAAATATTCAATCTTTGATTCTTCTTTTAACATGTTGTTAATACATTTCTGATTTGAGTACAAACGTTCTTAAACGTCACGACCTTAGAATTATTTAGTTTGTTGGATGTGTGGAAGCCCACTCTTTCTTATTATTGCATTTTTTTTAAAATTATTCAATACTTACCAGAATGTTAACTTTGATTCAATGTAAATAATAGATATTTTTTATAACTTCCATTCTGTCGAGCTCCTACAAATATTGATGTAGCTATTGAACGGCCAAGTTTTTTTTTTTCAAACACATTTTTACTTAGCAAAAGTTATTGCCCTTTTTTTATATTCTAGTATTTGAGAAAAAATTGTATTAACTATAAACATGACAAATGAATTACATTTTACAGTTTAAAATTGACTTTGTTTTGAAATTTTCCAGTATTCTGAAAACTGTTAGCCTGGCGCTGGTTGGTTAGACATCATGAAAACATATATATTGCAGACGACTGAATGTGATATATTTCTAACCAACTAGCGCTTGAGTTTTAGGACCAATGTAAAGACAATACTGTGAGCATTCAAGGTATGGAGTCTTCCGAGATTTTAAGAAAGCATTTTATTTACGATTCTATGTAAAAGAAAGGAAAACTGATACTTTGGATACAATTAATAAAACAAAAATAAAGAGTCATAAAAAGCAAACAAAACAAACATTGAATGAAATTTGCAAATGTTTTTTTTTTTTACATGAAAATTACATGATACAGGAAAACGTCGATTTCGATTGAATTGTTTGAATTGTTGTTATTTTAAAAGTGTACTTGAAACTTCGCTGGCGTTTACATATCAGTTATCAAAAACAAAACACAATATTCAGAGCCGTAGCTAGCTATTGTGGCGCTAATAGGCAATTTACATTTTTTGGTACACTCCTTCCCATCTGAAAAGTTCGAAAAATTTAACAGCTCTCTTTCAGCGCCCCTTCCTAGTTCAGCGCCCCGTGCAGCCACACAACCCGTAATCATATGCCACTGAAGATTTCCCTTATATATTATTTTTGTCTTAATGACACTTTTCTGCATGAAAGTATACTGATATGGACACAGCTAAAGTTTTATCAAACCATATACCATGTGAGTGTTCTTTATCAAAATCACCTGCTTTAACCATTCATCTGGTGTAATTACTAAATTTTTACATTTGGTGTAATTACTAAATTGTTACATTTGGTGTTATTACTAAATTGTTACATTTGGTGTAATTACTAAATTGTTATATTTGGTGTAATTACTAAATTGTTACATTTGGTGTAATTACTCAACTGTTACATTTGGTGTTATTACCAAATTGTTACATTTGGTGTAATTACTAAATTGTTACACTTGGTGTAATTACTCAACTGTTACATTTGGTGTAATTACTACATTGTTACATTTGGTGTAATTACTAAATTGTTACATTTGGTGTAATTACTCAATTGTTACACCAACTGCATCCGTTACTATGACCATGACATACATCTTGCAGGCTGCAAAAAAATATTTTTCCCTTGTGTGAAAATGTCAGGGGATATAAACCCGGTCTTATTTTATTCCTCACCCACTTACAGAACCTTCCTTGAAATGAAATATTTTTACGTAAATTAATCTGTACTAAGTGTCTTAAATAACGAATCAGTTCTAATTCAAAACATTCATACAAACAAACAAAATTTCTTCTATATTTAAAGTAGGTCTGTTTTTAAGACCCATTTCTAATACTGTCACATTCACTATAAGTCAAACATATATATACTCACACCTATGACATATTCACAACCCCTTCACTTTAAGTCAAACTCAAATGTGTAACTAAACAGGAGTGTACCAGCCAGATACACTCACATTTTACTACAGCTAGGGGTGGTATTTTGACCAATAAAGTATTTTTAAATGTTGGGACGGGAACTGGGCGAGATTATCGATAACTACGTCTATACATAATTTCTCTTGTGTTCATTGCAGTCAGGCCCGTAGCATTGGAGGGGGGGGGCGTCAGGGGGGCCGCCCCATCCCCTTTCGTTTTGTCTGGCCCCCCCCTCTGCTTGTTTGCTCTACTTAGTACATTCATTTTCTGCCAACCCCCCCCCCCCCCGTTTTGGCCTGGCACCTGCTGTAGAATGCCTGGCCCCCTACGGGACTGATTGCAGTATGGTCAATAAACCAGAAAGAACACAACATATTGTTTGAATTTCAATGGATAATGGTGACCAATAAGACTAATCTTTTTCAAGTTGTTATTTTTTAAAGTGTAAATGTTTTGTTATAGATATAAATACATCTACCACAGATTACTAATTATACCAAAGATTATTAACAATAATCAATGCTCTAAAATTAAATCAACATGAAAAAGACACTACTCACCCATGAGCTTACATCTCCCGCCTGTTACCGGCCAAAGTTTCAAAAAGTCAGCGTGTTGCCTTGACACAGTTTCCCCAGCCGGTACATTATGTAGGCTAGGCGGGGGCCACGTGAGGCTGAAACCGGAGGCTGATAAAAAATTATATCGTCTGGAACTAAAATATCACACGTTTAGAAAAAGGAGCAGGGAATAGAGCAACTGGTTACACCCTAACTTGACATGTTACTGGCAGCTGGATTGGTTGGTTTAAATTTGAATCTACTCATTATGAGGGAAATGAGTTTGTGCAGTTGTTGCTTATTTTTACCAAAGACGCAATAATTGACCAAATAGTTTCATATCTTTTTTTTTTTATTTTATTATTTGTTTTCATTTATTCTCTTCTCGGTACAAAACAGCTTACGATATTTTGTTTTCTACTGAAAACATAAAGTGTGAGAATTTTTTTTTATTGTTGATTTGTTTTGACATGGATGCTACTCGGATGAAATTAAACATAGATTTTATGTAAACAATCACATTTGTAAAAAAAAAAGTAAACAAACAACAACGAAACAAACAATAATAATAATATTGAAACTGTCACTGTCAACGTGTTCCATCGAAAATACATACAAAAACTTATTCTATTTAACTGTGTAATACAGTGGTAGGGCTAAATGTAAGAGACTGTGAGACCACTACAATGACTGCTCACTGCTGTAAGAGTACGATACAGGCCTGGGTCAAGACGACACATAAATCAACTGAGTTATTTCGCTATTACAGCCGTTCTTAGAGATAAACAAACCAGACAGTTGTCCATGGTCCCCCTCTTCCTAAGAGGTCCCTTGTTGAGATTTTGTTTTGGTCAGCTACAAGAATGTACTATCGAGACACCGGCCTAACATGATTAAACAGTTGAGATTTTGTTTTGGTCAGCTACAAGAATGTACTATCGAGACACCGGCCTAACATGATTAAACAGTTGAGATTTTCTTTTGGTCAGCTACAAGAATGTACTATCGAGACACCGGCCTAACATGATTAAACAGTTGAGATTTTGTTTTGGTCAGCTACAAGAATGTACTATCGAGACACCGGCCTAACATGATTAAACAGTTGAGATTTTGTTTTGGTCAGCTACAAGAATGTACTATCGAGACACCGGCCTAACATGATTAAACAGTTGAGATTTTGTTTTGGTCAGCTACAAGAATGTACTATCGAGACACCGGCCTAACATGATTAAACAGTTGGGGATTGGGGGTGGGGACATAAAAAAGGGAGATGGGAGAGGGGCATTTTTAAAGATGATTATAAGTGGCGCATTGATTGTAGGTGCCAGTCTTAATTGCTTTTTTGACTAAAACCCTCAAGTCTCCCATTACACAGGGCCCACACATTAACTTTACTTGGCCTAGGACCAGGGCCGCTTTATCAACTAGGCACAGTAGGCACTGTGCCTTAGGCCTACGGACTTTTCAAGGGCCTACGAAAGCCAGAACATAAAAGTGAAAACAAGTTCAGAATGCCAGTAAAATGTAATAATGTTTGTATTAAAGTAGCAATATATAACAGTGTGAGATGAGCACATGAGCAAAGCAAGCTGCATTGTTGTAGATCTGTAAATTACAGCACGTTAACTTTTCGTTTCTTTGTCTTAGAAAAGTCACATATGACGTCCTCAAATGTCATTTCACTCATCAAATCCTTTTCAGTTGAAAGTAATGCCAGGAACGATAGTCGTGTTTGTCTCATCGTTGACCCACACTTTAACTTTACTTGGTCTAGCCCACCCAAGTCTACCGTTACACAGGGCCCACACGTTAACTTTACTTGGCATAGACCCACCCCCTAAGTCTACTATTACACAGGGCCCACACATTAGCTTTAATTGGCCTAGGGCCCCCAAGTCTACCATTACACAGGGCCCACACATTAGCTTTACTTGCCCTAGAACCCCCCAAAGTCTACCGTTACACAGGGCCCACACATTAGCTTTACTTGGCCTAGGGCCCCCAAGTCTACCATTACACAGGGCCCTCACATTAGCTTTACTTGGCCTAGGGCCCCCAAGTCTACCATTACACAGGGCCCACACATTAGCTTTACTTGGCCTAGGGCCCCCAAGTCTACCATTACACAGGGCCCACACATTAGCTTTACTTGGCCTAGGGCCCCCAAGTCTACCATTACACAGGGCCCACACATTAGCTTTACTTGCCCTAGAACCCCCCCAAAGTCTACGATTAAACAGGGCCCACACATTAGCTTTACTTGGCCTAGGGCCCCCAAGTCTACCATTACACAGGGCCCACACATTAGCTTTACTTGGCCTAGGGCCCCCAAGTCTACCATTACACAGGGCCCACACATTAGCTTTACTTGGCCTAGGGCCCCCAAGTCTACCATTACACAGGGCCCACACATTAGCTTTACTTGGCCTAGGGCCCCCAAGTCTACCATTACACAGGGCCCACACATTAGCTTTACTTGGCCTAGGGCCCCCAAGTCTACCATTACACAGGGCCCACACATTAGCTTTACTTGCCCTAGAACCCCCCCAAAGAGTACCATTACACAGGGCCCACACATTAGCTTTACTTGGCCTAGGGCCCCCAAGTCTACCATTACACAGGGCCCACACATTAGCTTTACTTGACCTCGGCCCCCAAGTATGCTCTTCAAATCGTTCAAACATGCAGATACAAGTCCTTGATAGTTACGAAATCTCGGTGCTGAAGATTTAGGAGATGTGGGCATTTTGACAGTTGGGGGTGGGGGGTGGAGGAGTGGTGATTGCAAGTCCCCCTAGTTGGCCTATTCCATAAAAACGGCTCGTGTGCCAACACTCTGGATCTGGAACCGTTCTAATTGAGATTTTTAAACAAAAATGTATCCATTGTCGCATCCAAATGGACTTCATTGCAGAAACAATCAGGCTTCCTTTTGTTATCTCTGTGGTGGGAAATGCTTCAATATGTGCCACTCTGAGGGAATTTGGTAATCTTAATGACAATGATCAACTAGTAGCTAGAGAATGCTGGAGCGCACACTAGAGCTTCCAAAAGAGAGCACTGTTATATATGTTATATATTCTATTTTACTTGAAAGATTTTCTCCCCGCGGAACCAGCGACATATTCAAACAATGGGATTGTCTTTTGCTGCCAACTTTTTTAATAGGCAACAATGACCTGTACACATGCCGCAATGTATTCTCTTGTGCCAACTTCACTAACTGTGTCATACGGAACTGTAGGCAACTGCCACTTTGATGACAATGGAAACGGAAAAAGAAATACCGACTAGCTGATAGAACAGCCCCATGTCAGTAAATGTTTGTGCTTAGATTGATGCGAAAGAGAAGGAAAGATAGACAGACAGACAGACAGAAAAATAACATGATAATATTTTACTGTTTTTATTATAAAAATAAATGTACATGTACAATTATGACTTCATTAAAAAAATGATTTAAGCTTCGCTTCGGTGTGACCGCCGTTAGATCCGCCTCTGTACCTAACGAAATGTATGTATGTATGTATGCATGTATGTATGTATGTATGTATGTATGTATTTATGTATGTATGTATGTATGTATGTATGTATGTATGTATGTATGTATGCATGTATTTATGTATGTATGTATGTATCGTATGTATCGTATGTTTGTATGTATGCATATATGATATATTTGTATGTATGTATGTATGTATGGTATGTTTGTATGTATGGTATGTTTGTATGCATGGTATGTTTGTATGTATATATGTATGTATGTATATGTGTATATATGAATGTATGACATGTTTGTGTGTATGTATGTATGTATATATGTATGTATGTATGTATGGTATGCATGATATGTTTGTATGTATGTATGGTATGTTTGTATGTATGCATTTATGTTCGTATTTTTATATGTATGTATGGTATGTTTGTATGTATGTATGGTATAGTTTGTATGTATGTTTGTATTTATATATGTATTTATGTATGTATGTATGTATGAATGTGTGTGTATGTATGTATATATGTATGATTGTATGTATGTATGTATCTTCTTTTTAATTAAATATAATTTTCTGTAATCATGTACATATGAGAAACATTAAAACCAGTTTGTTCCTCAAAATCTAAGATTGATGAACTGAAATGATGATATCAACAACAGCGATCAGTAACATCAGACAGCAGCATTGTTTTATGAGGGGAACAGCCACACAACGTTCTGTTGTCATGATTTTACATCTACGGGAAGTAATCTGTCAAGATATAATGTTATTTACGATTCAGTTATTCCCCTTGTTTACACATTTGTTTCTACCCTCGTACCTTGTAACAAGGGGTTGACATTTTTCAGGCTAAACAATCTAAAATTAATCTTATCAGACTTTGCAAACATGAAAGTATTTAAACGTCATTTTTTGTATGGGCGTGATGAAATGGATAACTGACAATTACCCATGGAACGCAAGTGACTAAAATTAATAATCGCACAGAATAGCAAATCGATACACTGAATAAAGCCAGTGAAGAAGTAAGCCCGATAGTAGGTTTAGTTTTTAAACATTAATGGTCTAAACTTCAGAGAATTTTTTTTTTAGCTATAGAATGTGTTTTCTTGTATTCAGCAGGTTCTTCACAAATTCTATTTACATGTTCAAGATTTAGTTGCGAAAGAAAAATGCATTTACACAACCAGAGGTATTTTTTTTTTCCAAATAAATAGAAAAGAATTTAAGTTTTTATTTTTTTTATTTTTAGATCATATGTCAGTACACTTCAATATGTTTGTAACATTGTATAAATCAGACGTTTTCTTATGTATTGGTTAACTAGACTTAGGTCTAGTACAGGGGTCGGCAACCTGAGGCTCGCGAGCCGCATGCGGCTCTTTCAATGTCAAGTTGCGGCTCTTTAGATGTCAAATTGCGGCCTGATCAAATACCATGATAGTGGCTCTGAGAAAACTGTAAATTATAAATTTTGGCTCTTCCGTCTCAAAAGGTTGCCGACCCCTGGTCTAGTAGATGAAGTACAGTAATGTATGTCAACATGGCAATAGATCGAGACTCGTATAGATGTGCTTCGTACCATCAGAGCCGTTATAGTACAGCTATAGGCACTACAAGATCATATTTAATGGGGATTTTTTAACCACAAAATTTTCCCTTTGCAGAAAAACTAAAACCCCTTTGATATTATTGATATTACTAAGTACGTCTCTATGTGGGCTTATTAAGAGGTGTACTTCTAAGGGGCTCCATAAAAATCCAATTTTTACTTGAATGTTTATTTTATGTCTTACTAAAGGGGGCGCATGATTCTCCTTATGCGACTAGGGCATCAACCGAAGCGAAATCCACTTCTGGCCTCTATTTCTTGATATGTTGATTTAACAACATGAATTACTGTTCTTCATTTGACTGCATTACTACAGCGTTTTTTTTTTACATCTTTATTTGTCTATTAGTTTTAGTTTTTGTAACAAATTCTTGAACTTAAAACAAAGAAAACTTGTAGACACATGAACCACATGAATTACTGTCCTTCAAACACATCATATGATTTAAACACACACGGTGCAGATCTGATGTAGCCAATTACATAAGACGATTACATACATGGACGTGCTAGACTAATAATAAGCATTTACTGACTTCTCTGTTAAATCTTTTATTGATAAATCAATTTCTGCATCTTCACAGAACCTCTTGCTCTAACCTGCCGTCTTTTTTTTAAATAGGCCCATCACTCCCATGGGGTCATGACGCATGCGTAGCTAATAAGGGGGAAAAAATGTTAAAGAAACAGTAGACGCTTGACTTTCTTACCGCCAAGGAATAACAAAGAATGTTCAAAATGAGACTTATTTCACTATCAATGGATGAAGGTAATGTTTACATTTTAAAAATTATGTCTGTGTCTGTTAAATTATATTTAAAACGGTCATATTCTAACCACAAAATTATTTGTTTACACCTGAGTCTTAAGTAGGTCATGAAGCGTGTGTGCAAGGTGTGGAATCGAAAGATAAACATTGTGAAATTTTGACATGCTAGAAATAAACTTCACCAAACATTACTTTAAAAAGTACATTTCTACATTTTCCCACAGTTTTTCATGATGGTTGTTGAGAAAAAATACCTTAAATGACCACATGTTTGGTCAGCAAATAACAATAATAACTCTATAAAATAAACAGTAAAAAATAACAACCACAAAGGGTGGTTGGAATTCCCGATTTTAAAAATAACTTTTTCTTTTGTCATTGTTACAAAAAGAGCATGTAAGAAGCTTAAAATAAAATATGTTTTGTTTCTACTTACACACACACACGCACACATGAACACATATATATGGAAACAAAGAGCTTTGTGTGTAATGACTTTTAAGGCTGCTGCTTACTGATACTAGTGATACACTATTTTCTTTAACATTAACCTTCTTATGACTGCAGACAAGAAGTGGCTGCTTAAGTCAAGGAAAGTTTTATATAAGACATACTCTCTGGTTGTTTTTTTTTTCTTTGGGGGGGGGGGGGGAATCAATAGGCC
>JAGDYQ010000007.1:12463300-12477776 GCA_021962125.1 Bulinus truncatus
TGAAAAATTTTGTTTCGATCGTATCATTGATGATGCGATTAATTATTATCGATATTTCCAAGATGCTAATATAATACAGTAGATTTTTATTTTTTCAATGAACAGTTGAAATGTATTGGACATATTTTCCATTGTGAATTAATATCTCTGTGTCATCCATAATAAGTGAGTTTTTCCCCACTACGTCATCTCAATAAACAAAGCTCTTTCTTTCCCGTGAGTAATCAACTCTACACATGCAGCACTCACACATTCACGTACGTGATGGGCAGAGAGAGAAAGAGGGAGAGAGAGAGAGAGAGAGAGAGAAAGAGGGGGAGAGAGAAAGAGGAGAGAGAGAGAGAGAGAGAGGGGGGGGAGATGGATAGCACAGACTAAAAATACAATATTTCTGCTTTTTTCATCATTCTCATCCATGGCACCTGTGTTTTTATTTCCTGTTTTTTCTTAAATATTAAACTTGACTACTTTGACGTCAGAGATGTTGCATGATGTTTTTATTTAATGGGAGCAGTGAGAAAGTCAACAATAATTGATTGTGCAACCATAATAATCACTCAGCCATATTTTAAGATATGTTGTATTATTTTTACCGAACTCTAAAGCTATTATTGTCTTAAATCAGGGGTGGACAAACATTTCTACGGAGGGGGCCACATTAAAAGCTGATGATAGTAAATGGCGGGCCACATATATATATATATATATATATATATATATATATATATATATATATATATATAACATTGTCTAAAACTTCAATTACAATTTGTAAAAATATAAAATATGAACTAGCAATACTAATAGTAATGTCAAGTTCAAATAATAGAACAGAAGCTGGACGACACTATTTATCGGTTTACTTATGTTTCTGTGTAAAAACCTAAAAATATCGACAACTCTTACATTTAACGGAAACTAGAAGCTAGAATTCATCAATTTAAGCTGCTGACCATTCTCACTGACATTCATCCTAGCTAATATTTATGGGCAAAAAGTTTGAGAGGACACTTGAAACTCAAACACAAGAACTGAATAATGTATTGATTGATTGGGCTGTATAAAGTGAATTGTTCTCTAGTACATTTTTAACATAATGTTCGAATTGATATGAAATCATCAAACCCTCTTTCCTTTTTGTAATTCTGTAAACATTAATTAATGCCGTAGAGATGGAATCCACTGTTGCGTGGAGGCCCTTTCGTTTTTCCCACTTAGTCCGATACCTACACTGCGTCAGGAAAACTTTATTAACCCTGGGGATCATTTAATAAATTAACTTCATGGTGCATGTTCTCAATGTAACTGTTATAGTCTGTTTGGGCTACATTCCTAATGTTTGCTACAGACAATATGAGACTTTTGAATAAATTCCACAATACACTGTGAAGTTCTTTTTAAAAGTTGTTGATTGTCAGACATGGGCCCTTGACAATTTTCACAAACCGGGGCCCCTCTGACCACATATAACCACCTATTTAAGAGAAATTTAAGTATATATTACTCTACCTGGTGTGACCTCTAAAGTAGGGACCGTCAACTTGCTTTCAACCCCTCCCCCCATACATGTACATTAAGGCAGCCCTGCTAAAGTACAAACAAAAAACTGGGGCAACTTATACTCAATCACAGCATATGGCTACACGCAGGACATGGCCTTTATACCCAGGACATGGCAATACATAGGTCAGGACTATACCCAGTGCATGACTTTACACAGCACGTACTATACCCTGGACATGATTATACCCAAGCCATGACTATATACACAACACTTAACTATACGCAGCACACATTGACTTAACACCAGCTTTTTGACGGCTTAACATAGCACATGATAGACTTATCATAGCACATGACTGACTTAACATAGCACATGACTGACTTAACAGCACATGACTGACTTAACACAGCACATGACTGACTTAACACCGTACATGACTGACTTAACACAGCACATGACTGACTTAACATAGCACATGACTGACTTAACATAGCACATGACTGACTTAACATAGCACATGATAGACTTAACATAGCACATGACTGACTTAACATAGCACATGACTGACTTAACACCGTACATGACTGACTTAACACCGTACATGATTGACTTTACACCGTACATGACTGACTTTACACCGTACATGACTGACTTAACACCGTACATGACTGACTTAACACAGCACATGACTGACTTAACACAGCACATGACTGACTTAACACAGCACATGACTGACTTAACACCGTACATGACTGACTTAACACCGTACATGACTGACTTTACACCGTACATGACTGACTTTACACTGTACATGACTGACTTTACACAGTACATGACTGACTTAACACCGTACATGACTGACTTTACACCGTACATGACTGACTTAACACAGCACATGACTGACTTTACACCGTACATGACTGACTATCCGTATTTATTTGACTTAACACAGTACATGACTGACTTTACACACCGTACATGACTGACCCAACACCGTACATGACTTCCCTAACACCGTACATGACTGACTTAACACAGCACATGACTGATAGCAACAGCACATGACTGACTTAACACCTTACACTGACTGACTTAACACCTTACATGACTGACCTAACACAACACATGACTGATTAACATTTTTTGTGGGACTTGACTTTTCCCCTATTTTTTACTCACCCAACATTTTACATAACATTTTTTAACACCGTACATGACAGATATCACAACCTCCATGACTGACTTAACACCGTACATGACTGACTTTCCTTTTTTCCCCCCCCCCCCCCCCCCCCCCCCCCCCCCCCCCCCCCCCCCCCCCCCCCCCCCCCCCCCCCCCCCCCCCCCCCCCAACACCGTACATGACTGACTAACACAGCCACAGGCTGACTTAACACAGTACATGACTGACTTTACACCGTACATGACTGACTTTACACCGTACATGACTGACTTAACTCCGCACATGACTGACTTTACACCGTACATGACTGACTTTACACCGTACATGACTGACTTATCACAACACATGACTGACTTAACACCGTACATGACTGACTTAACACAGCACATGACTGACTTAACACCGTACATGACTGACTTAACACCGTACATGACTGACTTAACACCTTACATGATTGACCTAACACAACACATGACTGACTTAACACCGTACATGACTGACTTATCACAACACATGACTGACTTAACACCGTACATGACTGACTTATCACAACACATGACTGACTTAACACCGTACATGACTGACTTAACTCCGCACATGACTGACTTTACACCGTACATGACTGACTTTACACCGTACATGACTGACTTATCACAACACATGACTGACTTAACACCGTACATGACTGACTTAACACAGCACATGACTGACTTAACACCGTACATGACTGACTTAACACCGTACATGACTGACTTAACACCTTACATGACTGACCTAACACAACACATGACTGACTTAACACCGTACATGACTGACTTATCACAACACATGACTGACTTAACACCGTACATGACTGACTTAACACCGTACATGACTGACTTAACACAGCACATGACTGACTTAACACAGTACATGACTGACTTTACACCGTACATGACTGACTTTACACCGTACATGACTGACTTAACTCCGCACATGACTGACTTTACACCGTACATGACTGACTTTACACCGTACATGACTGACTTAACACCGTACATGACTGACTTAACACAGCACATGACTGACTTAACACAGCACATGACTGACTTAACACAGCACATGACTGACTTAACACCGTACATGACTGACTTAACACCGTACATGACTGACTTTACACCGTACATGACTGACTTTACACTGTACATGACTGACTTATCACAACACATGACTGACTTAACACCGTACATGACTGACTTTACACCGTACATGACTGACTTAACACAGCACATGACTGACTTTACACCGTACATGACTGACTTAACTCCGTACATGACTGACTTAACACAGTACATGACTGACTTTACACCGTACATGACTGACTTAACACCGTACATGACTGACTTAACACCGTACATGACTGACTTAACACAGCACATGACTGACTTAACACCGTACATGACTGACTTAACACCTTACATGACTGACTTAACACCTTACATGACTGACCTAACACAACACATGACTGACTTAACACCGTACATGACTGACTTATCACAACACATGACTGACTTAACACAGTACATGACTGACTTAACACCGTACATGACTGACTTAACACCGTACATGACTGACTTAACACCGTACATGACTGACTTCACACCTTACATGACTGACCTAACACAACACATGACTGACTTAACACCGTACATGACTGACTTATCACAACACATGACTGACTTAACACCGTACATGACTGACTTAACACCGTACATGACTGACTTAACACAGCACATGACTGACTTAACACAGTACATGACTGACTTTACACCGTACATGACTGACTTTACACCGTACATGACTGACTTAACTCCGCACATGACTGACTTTACACCGTACATGACTGACTTTACACCGTACATGACTGACTTATCACAACACATGACTGACTTAACACCGTACATGACTGACTTAACACAGCACATGACTGACTTAACACCGTACATGACTGACTTAACACCGTACATGACTGACTTAACACCTTACATGATTGACCTAACACAACACATGACTGACTTAACACCGTACATGACTGACTTATCACAACACATGACTGACTTAACACCGTACATGACTGACTTATCACAACACATGACTGACTTAACACCGTACATGACTGACTTAACTCCGCACATGACTGACTTTACACCGTACATGACTGACTTTACACCGTACATGACTAGACTTATCACAACGACAGCCGACTGACTTACCGTACGCGATTGACATCAAAAGCAGCATACGACTGCCTTACCACCTAATAATAAAACACATGACACACCTGACTGCACCTGACAACACCGTACATGACTGACTTAACACCGTACACGACTGACTTAACACCTTACATGACTGACCTAACACAACACACGACTGACTTAACACCGTACACGACTGACTTATCACAACACACGACTGACTTAACACCGTACATGACTGACTTAACTTTACCGTACATGACTGACATTTAACACAGCACATGACTGACCTAACCCAGTACACGACTGACTTTACTCCGTACATGACAGACTTTACACCGTACATGACTGACTTACGCTCCTGCACATGACTGACTTTACACCGTACATGACCGAGCTTACACCGTACATGACTGACCTAACACAGTACATGGCTATACACAACACAGGACTTGACACAATACATGGCTATACCCCGGACTGTGCCAGAACATGTTTATAAATGAATTTCTTTGTGTATCTGTTATTAATACAAACAAGAGCAGAGAATTTTATGAAATTATGTATCAATCATTTTCTAAAGGTTACTTTTTTTTAATTAAATGTTACAGATCTTAAAATCCTGCATAACATACTCTGGAAGTATCTTTGTTTGCTTCAGCAAGGTATCGTGCTGTAATCTAACTAACTACTAGCAGCTATGTATTTTTAAAACAAACTATTTCCACAATTAAGCTAACAGTTAGGTGCAACATGATCTCTGTTCTTATTATTGTGATCCCTTCTTTTTGCCTACTTGAGTGAGTTGCATTCCAGACCGTGTGAGTCACCATCCTTTATACAAGATGAACGAGCTGCAAGGCAGGCGTGCAGTATTAGATCGGAACATTGAGACATTTACATCAACTATAACTTCTGTAATACTTAGCATTCAGTAAAGTACCAAATGATATGTGGTGAGAGGGTCAGCGGTATCAAAAAGGGTACGGTGGTATGGTGGTACGTGTATGAGTGGACATTTTTAAATTGACAATATATTCGTGTCCAGACTCATGAACAAATTATATATATATATATATATATATATATATATATATATATATATATATATATATATATACACTTAAATTACTTTAACTGCAACACTGTGGAGAAGACATCTTTTACAGATGCAGGCAGATATGAAGGATAGAAGTAGAGACAAACAGACGGGCGTAATACACATAGAACATGACTGACAGACCAGGCAGGCAGGAAGATATTTAGCCAGAATGAAGGATAGTTGTAAGAACACACAGATTGATATAACCTACAAAGAACAAAAAATGATGAGCAGGCATCTATTCTTTCTCCTCTGTGTACATTAAGTACAATGTACTGGTGGAAGTCTTTTGATTTAATAGGCCAGTGTGTACAAATGTCGTCAAATTTCGATATCACTAGAATATCTCTTGTGAATGAGACATTTTTTCTTGAACTAATCTGAGTGTCAAATAGTAGGAAGGACTATAAGTGGGGGAGAGGTACTGGGAGGACTTAGTATCATTTTTATAGATGGCCTGGGGGGAGGGGGATAAACTGTGGTTTCACCGGAGAATATATACCGATAATAAAAATAACAGGCTTTGGTAGAGAGGCGAATATTGGTAGAGAGGCGATTCTCACTGCTGCAGCACAACCAGCATACTGTGGGCCACGGGCTTTACTCCCGGTGAGTTTCTGTCACCTACATACGTCTCCCGTGGTGATAGATACAAACATATATACACACGTAGTTGACGAGCCAACAGACAGATAGATACAAACATATATACACACGTAGTTGACGAGCCAACAGACAGATAGATACAGACAAATATACACACGTAGTTAACGGGCAAACAGACAGATACATCGTTTGATAGACGGACTGACAGAAGTAATGAAACATTGATAGACAAAATTTTTGATTGATTGACATACACACATTTATGCATACATAATCCATGCGCGTTGCAGAGAAACCGACATATTAGAGACAGATAGACAGACTGATGGACGGACAGACAGATTGACGTGTATATATATATATATATATATATATATATATATATAGAGAGAGAGAGAGAGATAGATAGATAGATAGATAGATAGATAGATAGATAGATAGATAGATAGATAGATAGATAGATAGATAGATAGATAGATAGATAGATAGATAGATAGATAGATAGATAGATAGATAGATAGACAGTTTTAGTAAGCGGCGTTGCCACCAAGGGCCGACAACCCTGAGAAATGTTCAACCTCTCCCCCGTCCTTCACTTGTCGGTCCTGGCCAGGTATATTTCTGATATTTATAGTTACATTTAAATCTATTTATATGAGGGACACTTTGTACAGAGTAGTTCTTAAGTATAGGCAAACTAGAGGACCACCCTGGACCCCACTTCCGAAGGGCCCCATTCTTGTAGAAAATCCTATTCAATTTCATGCTGTAGGCGCCCCAACAACAGAGGCGTACCTAGGGTGGTGGGGGGGGGAAAGGTCCAAATTCGATAGTTTCCTAGGTCTCTACATCAAATATTAAGTACATTATCTCATGTCATGGTGTCAAATGTCAAAATGCAGGGGCTCCCAAAGAGGCCAAGCCCCCCCCCCGGGCCCTCAAATCCCTAAGTTCGGCACTGCCCAACAGGGTCTTTTTCTTGTGACACCTCCCCCTCCCCTCCAATATATCTAAAAGTCTATGTAATATATCTACAATACTAATGATGATGTGTATCACAATTGTATTTATTTCTCCCTGGAATGACCCAGAAACTCCCTGAATGTTCATGTGAAACACTAACTGAAAACCTCTGCCCTAGAGAATACTGTAGACTTTGCTTGTCATGGGAATTAACTTTGTGTCCCCAGATAGAACAGCTGAAGAACAAAGACAAACTTAGTTCGCAGCTGGAGAAGGACCTCGGCCAGCAGTGGGTAGCTGCCCAACTCGCCGCGCTGGAGCGTGAAACTTCGGTGAGGGTGCCCGGTCAGCCGATCATGAGTGCCCCCTCACTCGCTCCCGGCGTTCTCCCCGAGGACAACGTTAATCCACTCAGTACTTCTCGGACCCCTACCTCCGCCTCCGTAAGTTGTTATTTAGATTTTATCTATGTAATACTGTTTAATTTTTTTTAGTTCATCTCAAATAGTGACACATGACAGACTGACATGTTTCTAACACGTTATACAGTTCCTCCCCCTTCCTTTTGTGACATATACATACACTTTCAATATTCCAAAGTGAGTTCGTCGACTTTTACAAAAAAAATAATCTTACTACCCTCAAAATCATCATTAGCCCCTTTACTGAATCCACTTTGAGAAACACTGACATATTGGTAGTATCGATACGATACACATAGAGATCGATATATTATAGAGACCAAAATCAGGGATGTTTTTGGTGTTTTAATATGGACATTTTATTAATATTATCAATTGTTAACTGTTTACTATTCCATATGTCTTTTTTGTTTAATGCTTCAAATACTTTAGTGTTATTTGTAAATTTTTATTCTTTCATAATTGTGTTACTGTTTAAAGAATATTGATTTATTATGGCATAACATTGAACATGACATTTAATTAAAATAATCAACACGTTTATTCTCCAGAAAACTGGAGGTGTTGAGGATGGCTGGTCCACTGGTGTTAACGAATACACCACCACGGGCAAGCAAGACTTGGTCAGTATATATCTTAATGCCAGACTAGCCAAAGTAGATGACTAAACAAAAAGTTTGTATTCTAATGCTTCATATAACTAGATTCAAAAATTTAACCTTGCGTGCTCCACAGCCCAAAAAGCTGAAAGATTTAAAAGACAGAAACAAGGAACTTGTAGAGAAATGCAGGGCGTATCTCCACAGAACTAAAGAACTGACAGCCCAGAACAGGGTTTACAAGGACAGCAGTGATAAAATGCTACATGAAAACAAAAAGATGGTCAGTGTTGACATTACAGGTTGCTTTTAATTCGTTTGTTTTCCTTTTTCATATTGTTACATTTTTTTTTCACCCCTGAGTTGATACACAAATAAAACAAAATGCACAAATCAGTTTAGTTGTTGGGGGTGGTTTAGAGATGTTAGATATGTCAAAATCCAATATCAAAATCAATTCATTCAACAATAGTTTTCTAATACCTTCCTACATGTTTTTGCTTACTTATATAAACTAAACAGAGTTCCCTTAGACCATAAGTGACGCCGATGAAGTGTAGTCATCTGTTTCTAAACCCATTGCAAAATAAGAGATTGTGTAGCTAGCACAACGCCAAGCCGCCTTTACCTCCTCAACTAAATTCAGGTACCCATTTAAAACTGTGTGGACTGTCAACCAACTTTAACCCAGACCTGAAAAAATTCCGTGGGTTCTCATTGAAGTTCGAACATGGGACCCACAGGTCGACTGTCGAGCTCTCTTCCCCATCCGCCCCTTTTATATAATGTTCCCATTAATTTGATCACTTTTAAATTTAAAAAAAAAAATAAATCCATTTTCAATAAGTAACTGTAACTTATGGTTTCAGCAAGAGTTACTAGAACATTCCAAATTAAGAGTTTTACAACTGACCAGACAAATGAATGAACAGAGACAAGAGAAAAGATGTGGACCCGATCAAAGTGAACAGATCGAAGAGTTGAAGAAAGAATTAATTGAAGATAAGAAAACTATTCAAGCTCTCCAACAAGCTTGTTCCGTAAGTTGCATTAACATATTGGATTAATCTGCTTCCACACTTTCAACCCATTCCATTAGTTTGGAATTTCTTTATATGTAGTGAAAATTTTATTTTTAATGACAAATTTCGTTTCCCCTTACTTCCAGGAAAAAGACCGGCGTATCGAACTCATTCAACATCGTAAAAGAAGAAGACGCATTGTTTCTCCTGCAGAGAAGGTATCATATAAATGATTTTTTTATCACTACAATATATCAAATAATTAAAGTAGGTCCGGTTAAGATATTTATTTAAGCGATGTCCGGTTTCACTCGTCTCAACGAATGTATTAAAGAAGAAAAAAAAACATTATTGTATTCGGTAAAGTAAACGGTTAGAGTAGTTTAACTTGATTAGAATTTACTCTACTGGTGATTGAAAGCAGGCTTTAATATTTATGATTTATGTCAATCTAGGTCTGATAAATTATACTCTTTCAAGACTCTTTGTACCATAAATAATAAAGAAAGCACAATTTCAAGTCGAATTGTTTCAGAGTTTATATTATTTTGAAATCATTCTGCCAGAAAGTTATCAAACACATACGCGTATTTTAGGCCTGTATTAAGTTTTTGTATATATGAAACCAGTTTAAGAAACAAATTCTTTATCTTCTATACTGATTTAAAAAAAAAAATTATTTGTTTTTCTTATAACCATTAAATCTAACTGTAGAAAGTATTCCACATTTTACAGAAACTGGGAATAAGAGAAACCATCTATGGCTATGACGAGGACAAATCCATGGATTCGGATGTGTCTTCCATATCTCACAGCACTGTGTCTGATGATGATGTTATAGACAACATGGTAATTACAGCACATTGAGTCTTTTTTACTCTACACATTAAAAACTACACATACATACATACATGCACATATACATACATACATACACAAACACATATATACACAAATACATACATACATACATACACACACAAATACATACATACACAAATACATACAAACACACATACTTACACACAGGCACGCCGAGAGGGGGGCAGGGGGTCATTGCCAGGGGCCCGCATCTGTAAGGGGGCCCGGCCGCCCCGACCAAGTCAATTTTTTCAAGACTTATTGTTTATTAAGGGGCCCGAAATGATGTCCTACCCTGGGGCCCGTGTTGGCTCTCGGCGCCACTGCTTACACACACATACATAGATATGTAAACATTTTAGTTGTTTTTTTTAGTTATTTAATTCATTATATGATAAAGTGGTGAGATAAAATAAAAGGGAGTAGTCGTAGGTTCAGAACAGGGGTGGGCAAGCTTTTTAGAACCGCGGGGGGGGGGGGTCGTGATTGGTTATTAAATGTGATTAAAAACTCATTGGACCAAGAGAAAATGGATGGAGGGTTATTATGAAATAGTGTACATTAAATGTAAACATTGCTGTGACCGAGCGGAAGGGTGCGTCTGGACGGATTAAACAGTCTGAAAGGGGGCAATTTTTGACCCCGCGTGCAGTATTTTGCTGTTGTTTGTTTGGTTTAGAGTAACTAAAAGTAGTTTAGTTTATTGAGTTAAAGATGAGTGGCCCTTGTCTCGTATACTGAATTAAGCCATGATTGTGAAACGAAACAAAAACCATAACAGACATTGACAAAACAAGAGCATAAATAAAACTGTCTAATTACTAGATGTGTGTTTACATCTGACAATACTACTAGCAAATATGATGGATGCATTTGTAAACATCTGGTCAGTTAATCGCTGTCACATTAATGACAGTTTTCTTTCATTGGACATTACAGTTTGTATGTGGTCACTGACAACTGGACATTCAGTGCCAACGACACGTCCGGGCAATCCCCTAGTAAATTATTATTATAGAAAACATTAACGACACGACACCAGTCAAAACATCGCAGTCGAGACCTCTAGTGTAGTATGTGGTCATTGTGTTATACCGTCGTCCAAACATGATGTTATCATTTCAGATATCAACAGAGGAGACGGAGAGAAGTTATCACAGACTTATGATGGAGCAACTACAACTACAGCGGTCACATGCTCTGTTACAGAAACAGACAGAGAATAACCTGGATCCCCAGAGAGAGCTGATGGTACGTTTGTTACACAGTTATGTGTGTATGTGTGTTTTGTTATTGAACAAAGTTGATTATAACTGTAGGTTCGATTAATTTTTTTCAGATTTCGTTTATATGCTTAACAACCTCTATAATGAGTCTTATTTCAGACTATCCAAGGCCATCGCAGGCAATTAGACCCCCGTGTTGTATAAAATAAATTAGCATTTGCATTTGTTTGGTGTGTATGAAATCAGAGCCCCCCCCCTTCCCGTGGTGAAGTGTCAGGTGATCAAAATTACCTGGCTGTACCAAGGGCCTGTCAATAGTTCTTGGGTTTTTGCTTTGTAATTTAAAGTAACAGGTGAATCTAAAATGAGTTACAAAATATTTTCTGGTTCAGCACCTATCTAGACATTACATTTATGAAAGTTGATCCACCTAGCAGGACCGCCTGACGGCCTAATAGGGCCACCTAGCAGGACCGCCTGACGGCCTAATAGGGCCACCTAGCAAGACCGCCTGACGGCCTAATAGGGCCACCTAGCAGGACCGCCGACTTGAGGCTGCAATCTGAATGAATGTCGGCAGCTCCTACAATTACAATGCACTGGCATGTACAAAAATGAGCTGTAAAATAAAGTAGCGATTATTAGGTGTGTGTGTGTGTCTGTGTGTGTGTGTCTGTGTGTGTCTGTCTGTCTGTCTGTGTGTGTGTGTGTGTGTGAGTGAGAAAGAGAGAGAGAGAGAGAGAGAGAGTATAAAGCCCCTGATGGAGAACTTTATCAGGGGTCAACAACTGGCCCAGAAGCAACATCTGTACTGCTTCCTATCACCTCCCCTACAGAATAATCATTGAGTACCATGCAGACATCTTATATTCACAGGAACAAACACAATAATACATGTATAAGACTTATTTAATATGATTAGGTTATATCGTGAATATGTTGATTATAAAAGGTGAGACTACTACTTTATCCCCTGTTAGGTTAAAATTGCACTACAGAATGACCTGTTTCAAGCTCAGTGTAGAATTGAGAAACTGGAGCAGCTCATTACTGAGATAGGGGAGGTAGGCTATTTGGTTTATTTTTCTTGTAAACTAGAGCTTTTCATTTGTAAAATATGTTTTAAATTTAAATACAATATATATATATATATATATATATATATATATATATATATATATATATATATCTGTTATTTTTTTTGCAGTAAAAACTTACTACTTTGTGTAATATACTTTTTTGGTCATTTTAGAAAATAATCATGTCATTATATTTTATAGGGTGAAGTACTAATGCTGTTGAAAGAAAGGGAAACAATCCTATTAAATAATAAAGAAGCTGTGGATAAAGTGAGTACACGCCCGTGTGACACAAAAAGATTAATTTTAATCAGTCCCCGTAATAATGTTATTCTATAACTCTACAATAAAGGTACAAGTGGGAGATTAGTTGATGATAGAACAATTATAAATATGTCATTGTATGAACTCTAGGTCAGTCAGTGGAAGGATCAGGTTGGTACTTTAATTTTTAGAGGGATCCCCTAAAAACATGTTCGAAGAGAGCCCCCAGGTTGTTAGAGACACCACTGATCGCCATAAGAGTTTTCAATCTATGAGCTAGGAATTACTGTTCTGTGACAAGTCCGAGAGTCTAAAACTATGAATCTAAATCTATGAATCTAAAACTATAGTCTTAAACTATAGTCTGAAACCATGAGTTTAGTTTTCCCATGCATTAGTTACTCATGTATTTCTCTGCTGCCCCCCCCCCCCCCAATACAGGCGTCTTTCTGGGAGAAACAAAGTCGTCAGCTGCAGTTAGAGTTAAACAAAGCTTTAGAGAAAAGTGAAGACTTGGAGTTTCAGTTGATGGAGCTGGAAAACTGTGAGGATGGAAAAAAGGTGAGTAATTTGAATGGTGGCCTTTAGCCAGGTCAGTGTTAGTGTGATCCCATGGCCAGAGCAAAGTTTATGATTGGTCCCAGGAGATGATGTCAGATAATTTGTGTCGAGGTCAACACATTTTCCCTACTCCTCCCCTTTTCATCTCATTAACTTTGTCTGAAACAGACGGGACCAATAGATGATCGTGTTCCAACCAGCCTGCAGGATCAGGACTGTTGTTTGCACAGAATTATTCTTCTAAAATTGTTTTCATTGGTCCATTGTTTATAATGTACAACAAAATATTCATCAAAACAAACAAAGCTATTTCTGTCGCCCCTGTTTGTTTATCTCTATCTCTTCTCTATCTCTTCTCAATCTCTTCTCTATCTCTTCTCTATCTCTTCTCTATCTCTTCTCTGTCTCTTCTCTGTCTCTTCTCTATCTCTTCTCTGTCTCTTCTCTGTCTCTTCTCTATCTCTTCTCTGTCTCTTCTCTGTCTCTTCTCTATCTCTTCTCTATCTCTTCTCTGTCTCTTCTCTATTCTCTTCTCTCTGTCTCTCTCTGTCTCTTCATCTTCTTCATCTCTTCTCTATCTCTTCTCTATCCTTCTCTATCTCTTCTCTGTCTCTTCTCTATCTCTTCTCTATGTCTCTCTCTTCTCATTCTCTCTGTCTCTTCTCTCTCTCTCTCTCTCTCTCTCTATCTCTTATCTCTGTCTCTTCTGATCTCTTCTCTATCTCTTCTGTATCTCTCTCTCTGTATCTCTTCCTTCTCTATCTCTTCTCTGTCTCATCTCTATCTCTTCTCTATCTCTTCTCTGTAACTCTCTCTCGTCTCATCTTCATTCTTCTATCTCTTCTCT
>JAGDYQ010000007.1:12478276-12494251 GCA_021962125.1 Bulinus truncatus
AATCCTCTTTTAGTACATCAGTCAATGTAATCTCTTTTAGTACATCAGTCAATGTAATCTCTTTTAGTACATCAGTCAATGTAATCTCTTTTAGTACATCAGTCAATGTAATCACTTTTAGTACATCAGTCAATGTAATCTCTTTTAGTACATCAGTCAATGTAATCTCTTTTAGTACAACAGTCAATGTAATCTCTTTTAGTACATCAGTCAATGTAATCTCTTTTAGTACATCACTCAATGTGATCTCTTGTAGTACACCAGTCAATGTGATCTCTTGTAGTACACCAGTCAATGTGATCTCCTTTAGTACACCAGTCAATGTGATCTCTTTTAGTACACCAGTCAATGTGGTATATTGTAGTCAATCAGTCAATGTGATCTCCTTTAGTACACCATTCAATGTGATCTCTTTTAGTACACCAGTTAATGTGATCTCTTTTAGTACACCAGTCAATGTGGCCACTTGTTCAATATGCTAAGTTTGACGGGTTCGAACTACTTACCTTAACCAACCGTCAGTCAAAATAGTCCAGTCTTTATAAAGCAATTTGAATCCGTAATGCGTTCTATTTTTTTTTTTTTTTTTTTACAAAATTCAATAATTTTGAATCTATATTCGATTTCTTCATAATTAGCATTCTTTGTTTTACTTATTTTAGCTACTAAATATTTGTACCAATCGAATGAATCAATACTTCATCAGAGCATCAATATTAGACCAAATTTCTAATAGAAGTGGCACACTTGGGTGGTGAACAAAAATGTTGGTGGGGTGGGGGTGAAAAATTTTGTTTCGACCGTATCTTTGATGACGTGGCTAATCATTATTGATATTTCAAGATGCTAATCTAATACAGTAGATTTTTTTTTATTTTTTCAATGAACAGTTTAAATGTATTGGACATATTTTCCATTGTGAATTAATATCTCTGTGTCATCCATAATTAGAGTGAGTTTTCCCCACTACGTCATCTCAATAAACAAACTCTTTCTTTCCCGTGAGTAATCAACTCTACACATGCAGCACTCACACATTCACGTACGTGATGAGCAGAGAGAGAGAGAGAGAGAGAGAGAGAGAGAGAGAGAGAGAGAGAGAGAGAGAAAGAGAGAGATGGCACAGACTAAAAATACAATATTTCTGCTTTTTTCATCATTCTCATCCATGGCACCTGTGTTTTTATTACCTGTTTTTTGCTTTTTTTTTTCAATATATTAAACTTGACTACTTTGACGTCAGAGGACGTTGCATGACGTTTATTTAATGGGAGCAGTGTGAAAGACAACAATAATTGATTGTACAACCACAATAATCACTAATATTTAAAGATATGTTGTATTATTATTAGGAATGTGACGAAGTTCGAATTCGAATCCGATGACATTCGAACTTCGACGTTTTTTGAGCGAATTCGAATACGACGGATTTTTAAAAAAAAATTCCATCGGATTCGAATTTGAAAAATTACCGTTTTCAGATTAAACACGGCCGTAGAAATCGTAACTAAAATTAAAAAAACCTAGAGACTTTCAAAAACCCGAAATAAAGAAAACAGATAAAACTTTACTCCTGGACCCTTATTCAGCTATCCATAGATTAGACGTCATATTTGGTCATGAACGTATTTTACCCCCTTTTAGCCAAGTGTTGGCCAAATCCGCATCCGCATTCGAATCCGACGGATTTATATTTGCCAAATTCGAATCCGACAGAAGCGGATTTTCATCAGCTCCGTCACATCCCTAATTATTATTTACCTAACTCTAAGCTATTATCAGCGGCGTAGCGTGGGTATCGGCCGCCCAGGGCGGAAGACGATTTTGCCGCCCTCTCATTTAGGTATTTCAATTTAATCTATACATTTTTGCCGCCCCCCCCCCTAAAAAGTAATAAAAAGTGCCACCCGGTGCGGACCGCACCCACCGCCCCCCCCCCCAGGTACGCCACTGGCTATTATTGTCTTAAATGATTTATTTGTAATGTTTACTTGGCTTTAATATTTAGTAGAAATATGTCTTCTTTTTTCCTTATTTGTGGATATCTAGTTTAAAAAAGAAATAAAAAAAAAAAGAATGGCACTGCTAGGCTTACCGAAGTGAATGTCGTAAATAAAAGTTTAGTGTGTCGTTTATCAAAAGTAATTTCAAGTTCAAATAATAAAATTAAGTCAACGACCATTATTTTATCGGTTGCTTATGGTTAAGTATATAAACCTAAAAAATATCGACGCTCTTACATTTAACGAAATAAAAGAATTACTAAGTCACAAGGACAGGTGAGCTGTACATCTATTTAAACCTGTTTACTCCTGATATTCACCCTAGCTTATGTAATCGTTTTAAAAAGTATGAGGGACACAGAAAGCAAACACAAAGACAGACCAATATATTTATTGATTGGGCTGTATAAATTAATTTGTTTTTTGTTTTTTTTGATACATACGCAATGTTCGAATTGATATGAAATCATCAAATGGCACGGTCGATTAAACTCAACCCTCTTTCCTTTTGTAATTCTGCAAACATTAATTAATGCCGTAGAGATGGAACCCGTTTTGATGGAGGCCATTTTGTTTTTCCTATTTAGTCCGGCTAGCCACACTGCGTCTGAAACATTAACCACGGGATCATTTAATAAATTAACTTCATGGTGCATGTTCTCATTGTCTGTTTAAGCCTGTTTAGACTAAAATTTTCATGTTTACTGCAACAATATGATACTTTTTGAATAAATCCCACAATACACCGGGAATTTTTTTTAAAGAAAGTTTTTTTTCAGAGTCGCAGTCAAGCAAACATGGGCCCTTGACAATTTTTACAAACCGGGGCCCCTCTGATCACACATAACCACCTATTTAAGAGACATTTAAGTACATATTGCTCTACCTGATGTGACCTCTAAAGTAGGGACCGTCAACTTGGTTTCAACCCCTCCCCTCCCCCCCCACACACATACACATTAAGGCAGCCCTGCTAAAGTACAAAAAAAAATCTGGGGCAACTTAAATATCAATCACAGCACATAGCTACACACAGGACATATTTATACCCAGGACATGACAATACCTAGGTCAGCGCGTACTATACCCTGAACATGATTATACCCAAGCCATGACTATATACACAGCACTTGACTATACACAGCACATGACTGACTTAACACAGTACATGACTGACTTTTAACAGTACATGACTATACACAACACATGACTATACACAACACATGACTTGACACAACACATGGCTATACCCAGGACAGTGCTAGGACATGTTTATAAATGAATTTCTTTGTGTATCTGTTATTAAGACAAAGTGCAGAGAATTTTATAAATTCCATCAATCGTTTCTTAAAGTTACTTTTTTTTAAAAATTAAATGTTACAGCTCTTCAACTCCTCATAACATCCTCTGAAGTATCTTTAGCTACTTCAGCAAGGTATCGTGCTGTAACCTAACTAATCTACTAACACTATGTACTAAAACAACTATTTCCACAATTATTCTAACAGTTCGTGCAACACGATCTCTCTTCTTATTATTGTGATCCCTTCTTTCCTTCTTGAGTGAGTTGCATTCCAGACCATGTGAGTCACCATCCTATATACAAGATGAACGAGCTGCAAGGCAGGCGTGCAGCATTAGATGGGAACACTGTGACATTTACACACATTAACTTCTGTAATAATTTTAAAGTAAATGTATGTGGTGAGAGGGTCAGTGGTATAAAGGGTACGGTGGTACGGTGGTACGTGTATGAGCGGGCCATTTTAAATTGACAATATATTCGCGTCAAGACTCAAGAACAAATTATATATATATATATATATATATATATATATATATATGTATGTATATATACACTTAAAATTACTTTAACTGCAACACTGTGGAGAAGACATCTTTTACACATAGACATGCAGGCAGATATGAAGGATAGAAGTACAGACAAACAGACGGGCGTAATACACATAGAACATAACTGACAGACCAGGAAGGCAGGAAGATAATTAGCCAGAATGAAGGATAGTTGTAAGAACGGGCAAACAGACAGATACATCGTTTGATAGACGGACTGACAGAAATAATGAAACATTGATAGACAAAATTTTTGATTGATTGACATACACACATTTATACATAAATAATTACATGCGGGTTGCAGAGAAAACGACAGATTAGAGACAGATAGGCAGACTGATGGACGGACAGACAGATTGACGTATATAGATAGATAGATAGATAGATAGATAGATAGATAGATAGATAGATAGATAGATAGATAGATAGATAGATAGATAGATAGATAGATAGATAGATAGATAGATAGATAGATAGATAGATATCTCTACCTAAATCACCCATGTGAGTTAACATGAACAAACAGGAGAAATAAATTTTTGTTGAAAAAAAAAATAAAAAATTAACTGAAGAAAAAAAACAAACCAGATAACTTCTATAAGGCCCTTGATAAATGGGCCCTTCTCCCCCCCCCCCCGTCCCCTCCACTCCTCAAAGCCATTGTAAAACAGTTTTTAATAAGCGGCTTTGCCGCCAAGGGCCGACAACCCTGATAAATGTCCTTCACTTGTCGGTCCTGGCCAGGTATATTTCTGATATTTATAGTTACATTTAAATCTATTTATATGATGGACACTTTGTACAGAGTAGTTCTTAAGTATAGGCAAACTAGGGGACCACCCCGGACCCCCAATTCCGAAGGGCCCCCATTCTTGTAGAAAATCCTACTAAATTACATGCTGTAATCGCCCCAACAGTAACTAGGGTGGGGGAGGGGTAGGTCCGAATTCGATAGTTCCCTCGGGCCCCAGCTTGAGGGCGGCCCTCATATTTTTTTTACATTAAATATCAAGTACATTATCTCATGTCATGGTGTCGAATGTCAAAGCCCCCCGGGCCCCCAAAAATCCCTAAGTTTGGCACTGCCCAACAGGGTCTTTTTCTTGTGACCCCTCCCCCTCTAAAAGTCTATGTAAGATATCTATAATAATAATAATGATGTGTATCACAACTGTATTTATTTCTCCCTGGCATGACCTAGAAAACTCCCTGAATGTGCACGTGAAACACTAACTGAAAACCAGTGGCCTAGAGAATACTGTAGACATTGCTTGTCATGGGAATTAACTTTGTGTCCCCAGATAGAACAGCTGAAGAACAAAGACAAACTTATTTCGCAGCTGGAGAAGGACCTCGGCCAGCAGTGGGTAGCTGCCCAACTCGCCGCGCTGGAGCGTGAAACTGGTGAGGGTGCCCGGTCGCCGACCATGAGTGCCCCCTCACACTCGCTCGGCGTTCTCCCCGAGGACAGCGTTGATCCCACTCATTATTTCTGGACCCCTACCTCCGCCTCCGTAAGTTGTTACTTTTTATCTATGTAATACTGTTTAATTTTTTTTAGTTCATCTCAAATAGTGACACATGACAGACTGACATGTTTTCATCTAACACGTTATACAGTTCTTCCCCCCACCCCCTTTGTAACGGATACATACACTTTCAATAATCCAAAGTGATGTCGTCATTTTAAAAAAAAATAATCTTCCCTTTCCCCTCAAAAATCAAATAGCCCCCTTTAGGCTCCACTTTGAGAAACACTGACCTATTTAAATGTATTGATACGATACACATAGAGATCGAAACATTAATGGAGACCCAATCAGGATGTTTTTTTTTTTAATATGGACATTTTATTAATATTATCAATTGTTACCGGTTTACTATTCCATATGTCTTTTTTTGTTTAATGCTTCAAATATTTTTGTGTTATTTGTAAATTATAATTCTTTCATAATTGTGTTTCTGTTTAAAGAATATTGATTTATTATGGCATAACATTGAACATGACATTTAATTAAAATAATCAACACGTTTATTCTCCAGAAAACTGGAGGTGTTGAGGATGGCAGGTCCACTGGTGTTAACGAATACACCACCACGGGCAAGCAAGACTTGGTCAGTATATAGCTTAATGCCAGACTAGCCGAAGTAGATGACTAAACAAAAAGTTTTTATTCTAATGCTTCATATAACTAGATTCTAAAATTTAACCTTGCGTGCTCCACAGCCCAAAAAGCTGAAAGATTTAAAAGACAGAAACAAGGAACTTGTAGAGAAATGCAGGGCGTATCTCCACAGGACCAAAGAACTGACAGCCCAGAACAGGGTTTACAAGGACAGCAGTGATAAAATGTTACATGAAAACAAAAAGATGGTCAGTGTTTACATTACAGGTTGCTTTTAATTCGTTTGTTTTTCAATTTTCATATTGTTACATTTTTAGAGCATTTTCGAAAAAAAATGCTCTATTGTCCCCGTTTTATCTGTCTGTCTGTCTGTCTGTCATCACCCTAGATCTCAACAACCATAAGTCCTAGACCCATGATGTATATATCATTTTGTAGGTCTTGGCCTGCCATGTGTGCAGCAAAAGTTCATTTCGCGATCTGACCTCTGAGGGCCGTAAAAGGGGGCTTATAAAATACCGTTTTTACAATATAAGCTATATTAATAAAGGAGCGCCCTATATCTCAGCAACTATAAGTCCTAGACCCATGATGTATATATCATTTTGTAGGTCTTGGCCTGCCATGTGTACATCAAAAGTTCATTTCGCGATAGGACCTCTGAGGGCCGGGCTTCAGGGCTCCTAAGGGCTTATATATTATATATACACCTTGTACGTTCAATAACCCATTCATTTGGTGCGTAATACTGCAGCACGTAGTTTCACCAAGATTTATTAAGAAACTCATCAAATAAAATAGTAAGCTTGTGTTCTGAGTTTAAGTGAAAGTATCAGAGCTATGCAACAATTGACGGAGTTTTCGGACGATTAAATGACTATAATTTCGAATGTTTTCAATTATGAGTCCTATTTCAGTAACCACAAACCACTTGTAGTTAGATTTAACAGACAATAATTTTTTTTCAAATATAAAGAAACGTCTTTATAATTTTTTTTACAGATATATGCATTACAAAATTGAATTTATAAACATTTCCAAAATTTACAAATATTTACTGAAAGCTAACAAACGTACTGATACATAACACGAAAATGCGCTAACACGTCCTGTGTCCAGAATGGAACAGGCTTAATTGCTTGTTTTTTCATCCCTGAGTTGATACACAAATAAAACAAAATGCACAAATCAGTTTAGTTGTTGGGGGTGGGTTAGAGATGTTAGATATGTCAAAATCCAATATCAAAATCAATTCATTCAACAACAGTTTTCTAATACCTTCCTACATGTTTTTGCTTACTTATATAAACTAAACAGAGTTCCCTTAGACCATAAGTGACATCCATGAAGTGTAGAGTTCATCTGTTTCTAAAGCCATTGCAAAATAAGGGATTGTGTACCTAGCACAACGCCAAGCCGCCTTTACCTCCTCAACTATAGTCAGGGAACCAATTGGAAACTGTAAAAACTGTCAACCAAATTTAACCCAGACCTGGAAAAATTCCGTGGGTTCTCATTGAAGTTGAAATGGGGACCCACAGGTCGAGTGTTGAGATCTCTTCACCATCCGCCCCTTTTAAATAATGTTCCCATTAATTTGATCACTTTTAAATTTAAAAAAATAAATAAATCCATTTTCAATAAGTAACTGTAACTTATGATTTCAGCAAGAGTTACTAGAACATTCCAAATTAAGAGTTTTACAACTGACCAGACAAATGAATGAACAGAGACAAGAGAAAAGATGTGGACCCGATCAAAGTGAACAGATCGAAGAGTTGAAGAAAGAATTAATTGAAGATAAGAAAACTATTCAAGCTCTCCAACAAGCTTGTTCCGTAAGTTGCATTAACACCTTGGATTACGCTGCTTCCACACTTTCAACCCATTCCATTAGTTCGGAATTTCTTTATATGTAGTGAAAATTGTATCTCCAATGGCATGTTTCGTTTACCTCTTTATGAGTAGTTAACATTTTATCTCTAATGACAAGTTTTGTTTCCCCTTACTTCCAGGAAAAAGACCGGCGTATCGAACTCATTCAACATCGTAAAAGAAGAAGACGCATTGTTTCTCCTGCAGAGAAGGTATCATATAAATGATTTTTTTATCACTACAATATATCAAATAATTAAAGTAGGTCCGGTTAAGATATTTATTTAAGCGATATCCGGTTTCACTCGTCTCAAAGAATGTTTTAAAGAAGAAAAAAAACCATTATTGTCTTCGGTAAAGTAAACGGTTAGAGTAGTTTAACTTGATTAGAATTTACACTACTGGTGATTGAAAGCAGGCTTTAATATTTATGATTTATGTCAATCTAAGTCTGATAAATTATAATCTTTGTACCATAAATAATAAAGAAAGCACAATTTCAAGTCGAATTGTTTCAGAGTTTATATTATTTTGAAACCATTCTGCCAGAAAGTTATCAAACACATACGCGTATTTTAGGCCTGTATTAAATTTTTGTATATATGAAACCAGTTTTAGAAACAAATTCTTTATCTTCTATACTGATTTTAAAAAAAATTATTTGTTTTTCTTATAACCATTAAATCTAAATGTAGAAAGTATTCCACATTTTACAGAAACTGGGAATAAGAGAAACCATCTATGGCTATGACGAGGACAAATCCATGGACTCGGATGTGTCTTCCATATCTCACAGCACTGTGTCTGATGATGATGTTATAGACAATATGGTAATTACAGCACATTGAGTCTTTTTATACTCTACACATTAAAAACTACACATACATACATACACACATACATACATACATATATGCACACAAACATGTGTAAATATTTTAGTTTTGAGTTATTTAGCTCATTATATGATAAAGTGGTGAAATAAATAAAAGGGACAGTCGTAGGTTCAGAACAAGGGTGGGCAAGCTTTTTAAACCGCGGGTCGCAATTGATTATTAAATGTGACTGGACCAAGAGTAGATGGTTGGATTGTTATTGTGAAACAGTGTACATTAAATGTAAACATTGCTGTGACCGAGGGGATGGGAGGGAGGGAGGGCGTCTGAACGGGTTAAACCCGTGTTTCCCAACGTGGGGCCCACGCCCCACAAGGGGGCAATTTGATTTTTAAGGGGGCGATTCGAAAATGGGCGATACGAGTTTTACCCTTTCGCTCCGGGCCATTTAACCCTTTGGGCACTATAGTCGCCGATTTCGGGTTGTTCCGTTGCCGATAGTGCTGCATCATTTTAATTGCTTATTTTAAGCTTTTGAATCTCTGAACATAGAGAACGATAGTTATTCTATTTTCCGTCGTCCGTCGGCATCGGTCCGTCTCGAGAGACGGTGGTGTAGCTAAGTTGAGTCTACAAAACACCGCCGGGAGTGGCTGTGCAGTCCGACTCGGGAGTGGCAATCCCTGCCGCACTTCTCACACTTGAAAATAGTTGGTTGTTGTAGTTGTTGTTGTAGCTGTTCTTTTTTCCGCTTCCGTCTTGTTCTTTTCAGGGCAGCATTATCCTGTCGCTTAGCCTCTGCGCGCAATGAACCCTGCCGGACAGCGAGCCTCCAGGACTGGCGGTCGGCTGCTTGGCTCTCCCAGGAGTTGGGGTTAATGGAGCACTGTTTCATATCCTTTTTGCAGGTGTCTTTGTAGCGCATTTTAGGTCGCCCTGTTTTCCTCTGGCCGGTAACTAGCTCGCCATAGAGTAGGTCCTTCGGGATGCGGCCTGCGTCCATTCTTTTGACATGACCGAGCCATCTGAGGCGTCTCTCGCTGAGAACTGCAAACAAGCTGCTCATGTTGGCCCTCTCCAGCACCCCAGTGTTGGGGATCTTGTCTTGCCACTTTATCTGCAGTATACGTCGCAGGCACCTCATGTGGAAATTGTTTAGCTTCCTTTCGTGCCTCGCGTAAGTGGTCCACGTCTCGCATCCATAGAGGGTACTAAGTATGCAGGCCTGGTAGACTCGCAATCTGGTATTTTCGGTGAGGCTGGGGTTTTCCCACACACGTTGCTTTAGTCTAGCCATGACTGTGGCTGCCCTAGCGATTCTGCAATCGATCTCCGGGTCTATGGATAGCGAGCTGGAGATGGTGGACCCATGGTAAGTGAAGTTCTCGACGACCTCTATGGTGTTTTCTATTCTATTTTATTCCATAGTAAAATGAGTGGTGCAAGCATGAAAAAAACTCGTCAATATTCAGAGGACTATTTAAAATTTGGATTCATACCCGCTGTCCAAGATGCGCGGATGCCTTTTTGTCTTTTATGCCAGCAATGTTTGACCAACGAATCAATGAAACGAGGTCGTCTTGAAGCACATTTGAAGGCAAAACATTGTGCTCATATTAATTCAGATTTGAATTACTTTAAAACTTTAAAGACAAATTTTGAAAAGAGAACAACATTAAAGTCCCTATTTACTGCTCATACTTCAACTACTAATCGTGTTCTTGAGGCTAGTTATCAGATTTCTTTATTCATCGCAAAAACTGGAAAAAATCATACTATATGAGAGAATTTAATAAAACCGTCAATATCAACATTTCTTAAAATGGTTCTTCAAAAAGATGACAAAGATGTAAAAGCTATGCCACTCAGTAACAATACTGTTAGCAGAAGAATATATGAAATGAGTGAAGATATTGAAAAACAACTTGTTGAAAAGTTGAAAACAACAAATTTCTCAGTGCAAATGGATGAATCAACTTTGAGAGACAATGAGGCAGTATTAATAACTTATGTAAGATATATTGATAAAGGGAATTTTTGTGAAGAAATGTTGTTCTGTAAAAGATTAGAAAGCACCAGTACGGCCAAAGATGTATAGGCCTATAATCAGCTGCTTAGATGTCAATGATATACCGATAAAAAATATAACATCTTGTGCTGCAGATGGTGCTCCTAATATGATGGGCAAAAAAATGGTTGCTTAAAATTGATGAAAGATGAGAATCCAGAAATGATTCTTGTGCATTGTGTTATTCATAGGGAAAACTTGGTAGCTAAAAACATCTCGCCTGGTTTTAATGAAGTACTACATTCAGTAATAAAGTGTGTTAATGCTATTAAAGCTAATGCCAAAAGTGAGCGTCTCTTCAAATTGCTTTGTGAAGAAAAAAATGAAGACCATGTGAGACTTTTACTTCATACTGAAGTAAGATGGCTATCAAAAGGGAACTGTTTGAAAAGATTTATGCAACTGTTTGATACTCTTAGTGATTTTTTAAGCGACAAACCTGAAATGAAGTATATGTTAACAATCGATGGTAAAGCATTTGTGAGTTATTTAGCCGATATCTTTGAAAAATTAAATATATTAAATAAACAACTTCAAGGAACAAATAAAACACTTGTCGATGCAAAAGCGAAGATATTTGGTTTCATTACTCTTATTGAGTTATGTCAGAAACAAATTAACAACAAAAACTTTGAACAGTTTCATTGGCTCCAAAAATGTGAAGTAGCTCATACCGCTTTACTTGTTATTGTCAATCATCTGAATATTTTATCGGCTGATTTTAAAGAAAGATTTTCTGATTTAAAACAAATTGATTTTCCAACATGGATGATGCAGCCAATGTTAGCGGATTTATCTGATATATCAAATATGCAGTATCAAGAAGAACTCGCAGAATTGCAAAATGATGAGTCAGTTAAAACTTTACTTAATATAAAAGGTTCGATGGCATGGCTTTGTGAGGAAACAGAAATCAAATACCCTAATTTAACCAAATGTGCAAGAAAGCTATTCTACCATTTCCATCTTCATATCTAGCTGAATGTGGATTTAGTGCTGTAAATGATTTACTGTTAAAAAAAAAGAATTCGGCTGGATAGAACACGACGCAGAGACTTGAGACTGAAGCTAACCAAATTGGAACCTAATATAAAAGCTCTGTGCAGCATGCATCAAGCGCAATGATCTCACTAGAATAATAAATTAATATAGAAATATGTTTATTTAATTTTGTTTGTATTAGAATTTCAGTTTAACATTATATTTTTTTGAAAATTTACTTATTGTTTTTCGTTAACAAGTTCCTAGTGATTTCTTCCTAAAACCTATTATTTAAGTTTCTCAAGTGAAAAATCAATCAATCAATTTTTAGAGCATTTTCGAAAAAAAAATGCTCTATTGTCCCCGTTTTGTCTGTCTGTCTGTCTGTCTGTCTGTCCGTCATCACCCTAGATCTCAACAACCATATCATTTTGTAGGTCTTGGCCTGCCAAGAAATGACTTTTATCCGTTTCGCGATCTGACCTCTGAGGGCCATAAAAGGGGGCTTATAAAGTACCGTTTTTTACTATATAAGCTATATTAACAAATGAGCGCCCTATATCTCAGCAACCATAAGTCCAAGACCCATGATGGATATATCATTTTGTAGGTCTTGGCCTGCCAAGTGTACATCAAAAGTCCATTTCGCGATCTGACCTCTGAGGGCCGAAAAAAAGACTTTCCTAGGTACCGGTTTTGCTTATATTTTAAATATAAATAATAAAAGCTAATCAAAGGGGCGTAATCATTATTTATTTTTGTAACAGTTATTCAACATGATTACTTCCCTCTCTATTTATCAAAACACGGAAAAAAATACGGATTTCGTTCGGCGTAACCGGCGAAAATGCTCTAAAATGTCCTTTGTCCGAAACGGAAAAGACTTAAATTGCTTGTTTGATATTGAAAATTATGCATTTTACATGAGGGGGGGGCATAAGAATTTGAGAAAGGCTAAGGTGGGGCACGACATGAAAAAGGTTGGGAAACACTGGGTTAAACAATCTGAAAGGGCATTTTTGACTTGCGGGCAGTATTTTTGCAGTATTTTGGTTTAGAGTAACTAAAAGTAGTTTAGTTTATTGAGTTAAAGATGAGTGGTCCTTGTCTCGTATACTGAATTAAGCCATGATTGTGAAACGAAACAAAAACCCTAACAGACATTGACAAAACAAGAACGTAAATAAAACTGTCTAATTACTAGATGTGTGTTTACATCTGACAATACTACTAGCAAATATGATGGATGCATTTGTAAACATCTGGTCAGTTAATCGCTGTCACATTAATGACAGTTTTCTTTCACTGGACATTACAGTTTATATGTGGTCACTGACAACTGGACATTCAGTGCAGACGACACGTCCGGGCAATCCCCTAGTAAATTATTATTAGAAAACATTAACGACACGACACCAGTCAAAATATCGCAGTCGAGACCTCTAGTGTAGTATGTGGTCATTGTGTTATACCGTCGTCCAAACATGATGTTATCATTTCAGATATCAACAGAGGAGACGGAGAGAAGTTATCACAGACTTATGATGGAGCAACTACAACTACAGCGGTCACATGCTCTGTTACAGAAACAGACAGAGAATAACCTGGATCCCCAGAGAGATGATGGTACGTTTGTTACACAGTTATGTGTGTATGTGTGTGTTGTTGTTGTTGAACAAAGTTGACTATAACTGTAGGTTCAATTAAAATTTTTCAGATTTCGTTTATATGCTTAACAACCTCTATAACGAGTCTTGTGTCAGATTATCCAAGGCCATCGCAGGCAATTAGACCCCCGTGTTGTATAAAATAAATTAGCATTTGCATTTGTTTGGTGTGTATGAAATCAGAGCCGCCCCCCCCTTCCCGTGGTGAAGTGTCAGGTGATCAAAAATTACCTGGCTGTACCAAGGTCCTGTCAATAGTTCTTGGGTTTTTGCTTTGTAATTTAAAGTAACAGGTGAATCTAAAATGAGTTAAAAATATTTTCTGGTTCAGCTCCTATCTAGACATTACATTTATGAAAGTTGATCCACCTAGCAGGACCGCCTGACGGCCTAATAGGGCCACCTAGCAGGACCGCCTGACGGCCTGATAGGGCCACCTAGCAGGACCGCCTGACGGCCTAATTGGGCCACCTAGCAAGACCGCCTGACGGCCTAATAGGGCCACCTAGCAGGACCGCCTGACGGCCTAATAGGGCCACCTAGCAGGACCGCCGGCTTGAGGCTGCAATCTGAATGAATGTCGGCAGCTCCTACAATTACAATGCACTGGCATGTACAATAATGAGCTGTAAAATAAAGTAGCGATTATTAGGGGTGTGCGTGTCTGTGTGTGTGTGTCTGTCTCTGTGTGTGTGTGTGTGTGTGTGTGTGTGAGAGAGAGAGAGAGAGAGAGAGAGAGAGAGAGAGAGAGAGAGAGAGAGAGAGTATAAAGCCCCTGATGGAGAACTTTATCAGGGGTCAACAACTGGCCCAGAAGCAACATCTGTACTGCTTCCTATCACCTCCCTACAGAATAATCAATGAGTACCATACAGACATCTTATATTCACAGGAACAAACACAATAATACATGTATAAGACTTATTTAATATGATTAGGTTATATCGTGAATATGTTGATTATAAAGGTGAGACTTCTACTTTATCCCCTGTTAGGTTAAAATTGCACTACAGAATGACCTGTTTCAAGCTCAGTGTAGAATTGAGAAACTGGAGCAGCTCATTAATGAGATAGGGAGGTAGGCTATTTGGTTTATTTTTCTTGTAAACTAGAGCTTTTCATTTGTAAAATATGTTTTAAATTTACATATAATATATATATATATATATATATATATATATATATTTATATATATATATATATATATATATATATATATATATTTAACGTATCTTATTTTTTCCAGTAAAAAATTACTACTTTGTGTAATATACTTTTTGGTCATTTTAGAATATAATCATATCATTATATCATTATATTTTATAGGGTGAAGTACTAATACTGTTGAAAGAAAGGGAAACAATCCTATTAAATAATAAAGAAGCTGTGGATAAAGTGAGTACATGCCCGTGTGACACAAAAAGATTAAATTTTAATCAGTCCCCGTAATAATGTTATTCTATAACTATACAATAAAGGTACGAGTGAGAGATTAGTTCATGATAGAACAATTATAAATATGTCATTGTATGAGCTCTAGGTCAGTCAATGGAAGGATCAGGTTGGTACTTTAGTTTTTAGAGGGATCCCCTAAAAACATGTTCGAAGAGAGCCCCCAGGTTGTTAGAGACACCACTGATCGCCATAAGAGTTTTCAATCCATGAGCTAGGAATTACTGTTCTATGAAAAATCTGAGAGTCTAAAACTATGAATCTAAATCTATGAATCTAAAACTATAGTTTTAAACTATACTCTAAACTATAGTCTAAAACTATCGTATGAAACCATGAGTTTAGTTTGCCCATGCATTAGTCACTCATGTAATTCTCTGCTGCTCCCCCCCCCCCATACAGGCGTCTTTCTGGGAGAAACAAAGTCGTCAGCTGCAGTTAGAGTTAAACAAAGCTTTAGAGAAAAGTGAAGACTTGGAGTTTCAGTTGATGGAGCTGGAAAACTGTGAGGATGGAAAAAAGGTGAGTAATTTAAATGGTGGCCTTTAGCCAGGTCAGTGTTAGTGTGATCCCATGGCCAGAGCAAAGTTTATGATTGGTCCCAGGAGATGATGTCAGATAATTTGTGTCGAGGTCAACACATTTTCCCTACTCCTCCCTTTTCATCTTCATTATCTTTGTCTGAAACAGATGGGACCAATAGCTGATCGGTGTTCCAACCAGCCTGCAGGATCAGGACTGTTGTTTGCACAGAATTATTCATCTCAAAATTGTTTTCATTGGTCCATTGTTTATAATGTACAACACAATATTCATCAAAACAAACAAGCTATTTCTGTAGCCCCTATTTGTTTATCTCTATCTCTTCTCTGTCTCTTCTCTGTCTCTTTCTCTATCTCTTCTCTGTCTCATCTCTATTTCTTCTCTGTCTCATCTCTATCTCTTCTCTGTCTCTTCTCTATATCTTCTCTGTCTCATCTCTATCTCTTCTCTATCTCTTTTATATTTCTTCTCTATCTCTTCTCTGTCTCATCTCTATCTCTTCTCTGTCTCTTCTCTATATCTTCTCTGTCTCATCTCTATCTCTTCTATATCTCTTTTATATTTCTT